>JAPYZR010003232.1:0-14682 GCA_030522945.1 Trichopria nigra
TTGTCCATAAATTGTCCAATTTCATTATCTATTTCTTAGGCATCTTACAAAAATATTGGACAATAAATGTCCAATAAATGGCGGCAATTTCTACCAGGGAAGCTCTATTTTTTCAAGGCGATGAAAAACAATTTTTTTTTATATTTTCAACACGTTACATCCTTTTTTGTCATCATGGTAAAATGTCAGTTTTATATAGAGTATAGACGTAAATCGTAAAAATCATATTATATTGACGTGTATTGTTAAAAAAAATGAATAATGAATAAAAATAAATGATAACGATGACTTTGACATGAAATTTCGGGAAATAAATTCGACGTTTATTTAATAACAAATACTCGAAAGTGATAATTTGATGCTTCTTCGAAATTCTTATCGTGATGAGTGATAATAAAGTGTGTTATGTCTCAACATCCCTCGACTCTGCTTCAGTCTAGCAAGACCGACTCAGAGCGAGACAATGAAGCTCTGATCCAATTTAATCCTCTTGAATCCGCGACAAAAACAAAATTCTGGATTCCGAGCTGTCGCCCGTCGTGTGACGCTACTTATCTTCAAAGATCATCGTCGGATTTCTGGTTGAGATAATACGAGATTCTCAGCTGCGACTAGAGGAATAAGCTTTCAGATTACGTTTTAATATTTTTTAAATGCTGTTTATATCGTTTCTTTGATTTGTGTTTTTGTCATATTTCTGCCATTCCTTTTCCCATTATTTTAATAGGAAATTATTAAATAAATTAATAGAAATATATTTTTTCTCAATTAAATGAAATCATTGTATGGTTTAAATTCGTAATTCGATTCAGTAACGCCGCGAATTTATTAACCAAGTCCTGACTTAAACAAAGAAACGCTGGAGATTTTTTATTGGATAAAACAAAGAAGAAATAAAAAGCAAATGCAATCAAAGTGAAAACTGATTGGATGGCTTCGACTGATTGCTCAATATACATGGTAATCTCCGGTAGAGCTTCTACCGAGTTTTGCAGAGTCCTTCTATCACGAGGAGGCAACGATTATAAAACTTCTAAAAGTAAGTTATCCTAAATTCTGAAATAGCCTATAAGTTACAAGAAATAATAATTGATTGAAAACACCCATCGACTTTGAGGAACAATGGACCAATTGAAAAGAAAGCTTGGAATCCACTACCATTTCAAGAAGACACTAAAATATATTCTATCTGAATTACGGAACGCTCACGCACTGAGATCTAAATCAAAAGCTTGCATTGAAAGTATTTCTATACATACTGAGCATGTGGAAAAATGTGCCGCGTTATTTGTGCCTATTGTGAGATGTTCTCTCACCGACATATAAATTCTTATCCTACTGTGATTCAAAGATGATTTTCTCATTGAATATAGAAATATCTTGCTATTTTCATACTTGTCACCGGACAAACCGGAAGACACCTCGATATAGAGTAAAGGTGGGCCTTAAAAAACAAACAAATTACTAAATTAAATATTAATTTATATTGTCAGAGAGAAAATTCTCGAAATTCTTTGACAGCGATGCTTCCGAGTACAAACGAGGCTGAACGAGTGTTATTAAAAAAGCCAAACGACCCGTCCAGGCGTGAGCTCGTTATTAAATAGCGAGGAGAGCGCCCGGGCGAATTGAAAATATTTCAAAGCTCGAGGGTCCAGCGCGGGAATGTTCTTTTACGGCGGCAGCGGGCGCTAGTTACTCGTGGGATTACGAGCTTCGAAACAAGAGCGAGAGAAACACAAAGCGTCCAATCTGACGCTTCGACGAGAGACGGAGAATGAAAATAAATCAAGTGGAGAAACGAAGAAGGCGATATAAGCGGAGCTTACAGCGGTATAGGATCGAATTCGTTATTTTTCAAGTAGGCGAAGCCCGTCGGGGCAATCGTCATTTAAGACTTGCTTGCAAATTTAGTGCAGACGCGAATGGACGTATATCCAGCCACGATTCGTTATAATGCAGCCTACGTTGGCGGTAAAATTACTCGTTTTTCACGTGCACTGATTTCCTTCTTCAACGCGCTGGCTTGTGGTTATTCTTCACGTGGCAGGTTTGATCCTTCAAAACACTGATAAATTGCCTGGGTTCCTGGCTTCGTGCATGCCGCTCCCAAATAAGCCCTGCATCACGACAAGATCATCTCATATTTCATGTAGATTTTAAGAATCAAATTATGCATTACCGTCTGCTAATTTATTATCCGATTTATTAAAATCTCGAATCCTGAGAAATTTATGATATAATATCGATATTTGACATCCTCATTTTTTACCTGCATTCTTTTTCAGCATTGATTCTTTTTATCATTGAATAGTAGGGTAAAGAGAAGTTTTTCGCTTAAAAAGACCCCGTATACAGTGAATATATTGCAAAAACTTGAGTATCATGCTCTTCCAACAATATAACCGACAGCGCCTACGTCGTGTCCATACACAACAGCGAGTGGCTGACAATATCTCGTCATTAATAACGTCGAGTGGTATCACGGCGACGCGACGCGCTTACCTACAGTGAAGTTTAGTTGACATCCGTGACCTTATAACGTACATACGTGCCTCTTCATAATCATTACTCTCTGACATTTCGGTATAGTTACTCTGAGGAAATTATCATGATCCTTGCAGATTAATCGGTTTGGAAATTTAATTCACCTACATTGGAAATATTGTCGAACTGATTGTTCGATATCCATGGTTGAAAAGTGGTGGACCAATGTATTTTCAATTTTTCATACATTTCAAAGTATTTTTTTCATGGTCATAAAATGGACGTCTATTGATTTTCAACGGAATAAAAATTGCGTGAATTGTGGTCTAATTGCTATTTGGGTTACTATAGAGTTGGAATGGAAGAAAAAGGTTGATCAGAAGAAATGATCATTTGCAAATAATATTTCCTCTCATAATTTATCAAGAGATATATTTCTGAATGTTTTATCGATTGTATATTATCTTATCAATTGGCTCTTGGACAAATGGTGTTTTGAAAATTCTCTCAATGATCACTTGTTGACGATGATAGATACCATCTTACCGAACCTTATCTTGTAGTGGCCTCTGGAAGTTGTCAAATAAAAATGAACAACTTTTAAATACTATGGCTTACACCTAAAGAGATAGCTTTTAATATGCTCATTATCCTCTCGCTAGATATATGTGGCTCCATTATAATGTATTTAATTAATCGAATCTTTGAGTGTAAAAGAAATAATAGTTTCATCTCATGTCATCCACGGCACTGTGTCACGAATAATTTGGGGTTTCAACGAGAATTTTTCAGTTAATCATATCCAACTCTTTTACCTGTGGTACTCCCGAGACAAGATTAGTTCCGGGGTTAACATTGGCCCGTAGTTCTGTCCCAGAGAAATTTACGGTAACTTCGTGTTAAACGATAAAACCAACAACGATGGCCATGCAGGCTTGCGGAATCGGGAGAAGGGAGCTGATGTCCTCTAGTGTATGCATACTCGTCCGACGATTCGCGTTATAGTAGCTATAGAATGAACCGCATAGTAACGAAGCTCTCCATATTCATGGTGTGCGACATACTCGTGCAAATTTAATCCACCGGGAGTTCCCTTTCCATCATCTTTCGTGCTAGTTCCTTGCATACCGCACCTACACTCGGCATACCTGCCTCCTACCATTTTTCATCAATTAACCTCAGTTGCACAGGTGAATCTCGTAATTTTGAAAACGTCTTGTTTACATTCGAAACTCGCATTCTTCATTATGATAATAACTTTTTAAATTATTAACGCGTATTTCGAAAAATTGAGGTTTTTATACAGATACGTGCAGCATTATTTGTAAGTAGCGGAAAAACAAAATTGTAAAAATATTTCACATAGGTTACTTTTAGGATGGCATTTTATTTCAAATATAAAATTTCAGAAATTACGATATTCCGGTCTCGCGATTTCATATACATTCACTTCATGAATCGTGGAAAGCATCATGTTATTTTTTATATTTTTAATATTTTCTGCAACTCTTACGTTGCCACATGGATTTTATTTCAAAAAATATAAAATGTCACGTTTACTTTGATGTACACGTTGACAAAAGCGTTGCAAATTTGATGTTCAAAAGAAATGAAAACAGCAGGAATGAGGGACTCTAGGTGTTGCGTTACAATATTGAGGGTGGCAAGACAGACGAATGCGAGAGTACGGACGACTGAAGAGTATCAGCACTTCGGAGCACTCTCACCAACGTGTCGAAGCGGTGCTATCGCAACATCCCTCCCCATTTTATCCCTTTTTCATCATCTTTCTTGTAACGGGAACATATTTTTTACGACATGTGCGATGGAATATCGTTTCAAGAGAATCAATATTTTATTTAATCTTACATTTGTAATATTTTCGTATATAGCATATAATAAACAAATTCATATTACAAATAAATTTAATAAAATTTACTCATTTGATAATACATATATATAGTTTATTGGACAAATACCAAGTATTGCAGTTTTGAAAATTATTCAACCTAACACTGTCAATCTTTATTTAAAACTATATTTTACTATTTGGAATAGGCTGTCGCAAATCTCTTTGTTTTACAACACCAATAATGCAAAGGTTGAATGCATATAACTAAAGATGTCCTGCCCTCCTGATATTATCACGATTTCAGATAACTTCAGGTGGCGCAGTTTTGATATGACGAACGAGTGTCCCCCGATGCAAATTTACAATAAGTTTTCGATGTGCCGAAACTATAATTCAAACTCTTAGAACATGCATGCACTGCAGCGAAATACAAATTGTATCAAAGGCGAGAAATCCAATCGCTTGCATTTAATCTGGTATAAGGCTTATTGCACATGTTTATATATAAACATGCACAATTTGCAGTATATATATATATATATATAATATATACCGAAGAAGATACGATGTAGCGTCGGGTGAGGAGGACGAGAAACATCGATGTCTATCGAAAATTGGGAAAGTTACGGAATATTGAATTCTGTCAGCTAGTAAAAACTCCCCAGGGTATCCTGATACCGGCGGGAAGGTATAGCTGCATATATATATATAGGTTGGCAAAATTCATCCCCGACTTCTTACACTGAATCAGCCACTTATTTTCGAGTTATTCATATGCTCGTCTCCTCGGTAGAATAATGACGAATTTTACTCTTCAAGTAGAACAAGAGTGAGACAACTGCTCAATATTCCCGTTATATTGATTTTCAAAATGAAATTTCAACTTCAAAATAGGTATAGCCTTGATGGGCCATCAGGGTGGAAAATTCAGTATTGCTTCGTATCGTTTGGTCTTATTTCTTCACAATTAATTTTTATGTAATTGGCCCATTGACAGGAGTCACGCTCCAGCAGAAAGTCAAGTCCAAAGCTGCAGCGTGACTTGGAACAATCGTTGCTTCAAAGCATTAATTAGCGCGGCAATTCCTGCCAGAAGTGGTGCACCTATGCGGATGCAAATGGAATACCGCGCAGAGGAAAAATTTACCGCAAATGATGTCAGAATTTTTGTACCGCGAGGCGAACTTCAATTTACAAGTGCAATCATGGCATGAAATTATTAATGGCAAATTCAATTCCTAGCTCATTGATGAATTATACAACGTTTACACAAAGTATCACAGGTGAAAACTATTATTCTAATTACGCGAACCAATAAAAGTAAATGAGACAATGTCAAGCCACTGCGCTTAATACAAAAATGATTCCACTTAAATGTTCTGCTTGAACCTGTCTTCTCGTCATGCTCGACAACTGTTCACGGTCCATACGTACCGGCCAGTATGCAAAATTGCAAAACCGCGGTATTTCGAAGTTTCAAACGCAAGTCTGCCGGAAAGAGTCAAACGATAGTTTGCCAACATGCCTGGCATACGAGGACACGATGCTGCCTCATAGCCGCAGCGTCGCCTTTGTGCATTTCCGTTGGCCAAAGTCGAGGACGCAAGCTTCGTTAGCATATCGTGACGAAAACGAAGAGGAGTCACACGCTTTGCTTGTTTCGCTTCCTTTGACGGAAAAAACGCAACGTGGCTTGGAAAGCTCTCAGAATCGTTCTCCGCAAATTATAAGTAAACTCAAACGCGAGAACAATTCAAAGACTAACGAATCCTCTATTCCCATACTAAATTCAATACACATATTCCCGATAAAGTATGTAGAATATAAGCAGTAAAACATTCCGACTTTACATTAAAAAAAAAAATACGTACTTTCATAATACCCGCAAGAATCCCATTAAAGTTCTTCGCATGAAGGGCGACTACGCATATTGTATTTTCCCAATTGAATGCGTCTATCTGCTTTAATATTACTTTGGTGAGTTTCTGCTGCGTTCGGCGCAGCAATTAAAATATTATATATCTGTCAACACATAATTGTAAATAAATAATTCTTAAAAAGAAATGTATTTTCAATGGAAATAATAAACAATTGCATGTTTTGCTCTATACTAGATAGATGAAAAAAGAAATAATTCTGAATTAAGAAGAACTACGGTGTCCTAAAAGTTTAAAGTTACTCGAAAGTACAGAAACGGTCCTATGGGAATTTAATGACATTTGAAAGCTCCCGCTTACTGGTTCCGGTCCGCTCGCGTCGGCTGCCGACCGTAATGCGATTCAGTCCCGTCATAATCCTAAGGTCTTTACGAGAAGCCGCTAGCAAGTACGGCAAAAAAAATCAAGAACCAAGTAAGAAAGACGGGATGGAATGATAAAAAGAAGGAACAAAATACACTCGGATGAGAGAACCCGAAAGAAAAAAAAACCGAAAATAGAAAAGGAAAAGATAAATGTCTTAGAACAGAGATTGGAGGCGACTGTGACTTGTTTTCGCGAAAAGATAAAAGTGTTAATTTAAATATAAGATGATAGTTGAAATTAATTGGATAATAAAAAGTTACACGCATACATCTTGCTTTTCGCCTTTACTTTCCTTTTCTTTCTCGTTTCTCCCAGCTCATTTTTATTCAAGTACTTTTCTTGTCTTTCTCATTCGTATAAAATGAGATAATTTAATATGCTTGCAAATTTGTAACTAGAGATAATAGCATATCTGTTTTGTTTGGAGGTAATAATAAAGGTGCTTACAAAAGGTCACAATACTCCAAAGGGGACAAAACTTGCATGTATTACAGCTTGTGCACATACGTATATCAATTTCCACCAAATGTAATTATATTTGTCTTCTTATGACACTGAATCATCACTATTTGAATATTTCTTGGTGAACAACGTTAGCAGCCGAGCAAATGAAAAATGATTGATGTTTCAAAAATTGGATTGAAAATGATTCAGACTGATTCAGATTCATTGCCGAATGACGCTTCTCAATCATTCTTAGTTCAAAATTTTAAACTTTATCATCTCAATTCTACATGAATCTGTCAGCACGGAACAGAAACACATAAATGTAACAAGATACCATAATTTTTCTCGTTTTGAATTTCAGTTAGACTGGCCAAGTATGGTTTCAGCGTCCATTTATTTGTATTCAAATCATACCAAGGATATCAAATAAGATTTGGATTTGTATATTTCGATCTAACCATTGTTCTCGTTTTGGATTTCTTATATGGATCTTAATTTCCGTATCTATGTATATAATAATATGATACTAGATTCGGTCACTCATTTTTCCAGTATCATATGGAGCCCGATCTAAATTCTACTTCTTTAGTGCATCTTCGTGGATACACCTTCATTCTTAAAACGACAAGAGAACAATTGTATTCGCAACGGTAAAGTAGGAAGAAGGTGGATACCATTTTTACTCTGGGAAAAAGAGGAGACGGTGAGACTGCTTCGCATTCAGACTATGATCGGTGCTATCTGTTTATTCCGAAACAAGAGCGCGTTTCGAGGGTCCTCTTTTCCCATTCCAGCTTTTTCGTAAAATTCTTGAAAAAGGGATAAACAACCGAAGATGTAATGTTCGCCAATATAATCAATGCCTTAAAATAGTATGTATGACGCTATTAAGAATCTCTTCAATATAAAAGCAATGTTAGTTAGAAATCCTTGAAGTAGGCTATTATCAACTTCGACACGTTACTCGTTAATAATTAGGAGGTGAATTCAGTAAAAGTAACGTATTCGACATTGTTCCGTGAGCTTTCAATTTGTAAGAAAAAGCAGTAATTGTTTAACGTCCAATATGTCATTAGATGAAAGATAAATAAAGGAGGGTAAGAAAAGTACGGTCTCGTAGACGGAAGCCCGGAACAAGATACCGAAACCTTCCTCTTTGACACTCGACCGGATGTCTTCCCCTTTGACGACTATCGAGACCATGGCAAAGCTGCAGCTCGTGTTTACGGAAATTCCGGAGTACACGAAAAAGGAAAGACGAAAAGGAGAAAGCTTCAATACGCGACTCGCATGCATTCCACTTGTTCGAAATTCGAATTCCGTACGCGTCCAAAGTCCACGCTATTCTATTTACAAAGATCCAGTTTTAATGCTTTCTACATCCTGGAAACCTTACAAATGAATCTGCTTCGCCTTTGAATGCAAAACAACACCACGCAATGTACGTCATATAAACAATTTCATCAGGGATTTCATTGCCATCATATTGTGTAGATCCTATCCAATGGGCATTATTAAAAAAAAAACAATAATAATAATAAATAAAGCAAAGAATATGTTTTAAAATCGACTTATGTATAGAAACATTATGGGATAATGTTTTGTTACTAGTATTGAGAATTCCCAAAGGATAGAAGACGTCAACTAGTCTACGTTCTTATGTGAGCGCGTGCTTACAGTCACTTGTTACGCGCTCTTAAATTATATTCCTGAACTACACTATTGAAATACAAACAGCGTTGTTGTTTCATTCCTAATATTAAAATATTTCAAACTTAACTGTTCCTATTTGTAGTTACTGGGTATATATTAATAACTTCAGCGGTAAATAGGCTGATTTCAGGAATTGCAGCATATGAAAAAATAGCAGAATTTGTAGACCAAACATTTATTATTCCAGCACATCTATTAAAAGTAGGTCGTTTTTCTCAAATAGATATATTTTCCAATTGATAAACTTCGTAAATACTCACGTATTATTGAATTTAAAAATAAATTTATTTTGTAACTTGATTTCTTTCTTTACCGTATAAACGACGACACTAACAGTAATTGCTTCGGGGCGAAAATATTTACTATAATTAGTGCGAGAAGCTAATTAATATGAAAACAGCTTATCGTGTAGCGGGAAAGAAGATTAAGGGAGTATACAAAGTAGACTGGGACGCACGTAACCGACGAGTAAAACGTGAGCCACATAACAATACTGCATAGTACGAAAGCGCATCTGATGTACCGCCTATCTTCTCGTAACATCCGTCGACAGTAGAGCTCTGATTAAATTCGACCGGAATTTTCGTCGATTTGCGTCTATACATTATAGAAAAAAAAACATTTCATGCAAGACTGCCTGCAAAGCGGCACTCTCAATAAAAGCGCGTTTTTGTAAAGTTTCCCTTTATAAAAAAGTCACACCTTTCGCCAATAACAAGGTAATGTGTTTGATCTAACATCAATAATTAAAGAATGCTAAAATATGTCAAAGCATCCATAGAATAATTAATCTTTGCACTCCAAATACTGTATTATTAAAAGATTAGAATTAAAGTACTGAATACCACATTATTTTATAATTGTTTAGTAAAGAAAGATTCAGGTACGCGTATAAAAATTTGTCACTCCACTGGAATTCATGACACGAAGAGAGGAATTTTCGCCGACAAAGTGAGAGTGTAAAAAGAAAATCGATCTTCGAATTCCACGACTTTGTGTGATAAAAATATCAAGACTTCGTGACGTGATACTCGACCATAAAAGCAAAATGCATCTAGCCTTAGAAAGAGTAGGACGAATCCTGCAGATCCTCCTGGCCGAGTTCCTTCGATGTTATTTAGCAGCGGCTATTCGCTACCCCTGTCAATTAAGTCGAAGATGACCCAAATGTAGTCGCTCACGAGGCGCCAATTGAATAATTCAGTGCCTTCCGTGGAAAAGGAGGCGAGGAAAGAAGATATCGACTCGATCGAATGTCATCTCCTTCCAACGGTCAGTCCGCGCCCTTTGCATTACAAGTGAATAATCGCCTGGTAGCTAAGAATATAACAGACTACTTGCCTTATACTTCGTTGAAAGCAAAATGTTGGCTGAGTGCCTGAAATATTCATTAGCCACTGATACCGGTGCATTCTGAGCTCCGTAAGATTGAAGTTTTGAAGATACCGCATGAAACGGAATTGAAGTAATTGTATTCAAAAGAATGAGTCAGATGAAATATGTATGAACTTCTTAAATCAGTTAAAGGAAATAATATTTTGACTGCCCTTTAAAGAGTTAATTAACATTGAAATATGCTAGTTTTTCGAAAAACGTACCACTGTCTTGAAATACGTAACGCTATAGACATGTAATTCTATAATTATCGCAAAACAAATTATTAAATCATTTGATAAATATGATATTTCAAATAACAAACATCTGTCAAGCGTTACACGATACGTATCAAATGAGCGGTACAGTGTAAAAGATTCCAACTCTCGACTCAACAACGTTAAGTAAAATACGATATTCCAAAACACATTGACCCTTCGGAATATTCGTTTTCACAGTAATATCATAGCAAACGATTTGCCGAGCAACACCCAAATACGCGTAGAGTAACGGCGACTGGGGTGAGAGTCAGCGGTTGAAAAGGGAGCTCGAGTTCGGAAATAAAAGCCAGAAATTAATATTCGAGCGCGCCTTGTAATTGGATATTGTCCGGTCGAATTAGAGTTTTAATTTCACTAGATTGCAACGCTACCATTGTTTCGATTGTCGTTTCTCATTGCCTGTTCTGAATCTCCACCGACCTCGATCCCATCAATTCCGGTGGCGCACCTTTACGATCGAACCTGCACGAAACAAATTTCCGGCAATGAAAAGCGGTATCGAAATATTGATGGAATTTTACAACCGATGATAAAAACGAAACTCATTCAATTGCGTTTAGAGAACTTCCTTGAATGAAACGATGATTTTACAATTAAATTAAGAGAACATCAGGTATTGCAATAGACTCGTGTCTATACTTCGTAGCTGAATACATATATAACTTCCGCATCCAAATTCTGTCCAAGCGTTTGGAAATTGTTCCATACAAAAGTTTAAAAATCATGCTGTTTGATGGAACGTCAGGAATGAATTGATTTTGAAAACTACAATATAACATATAATAGTAACTATTTCAATAACAAATTCCTAATCTCATAGAGCAAACAAGATTCCTAATAAAAGAGAAAAACCCCTATTGCGCAAGATCGTGCCTGAAATATGCTGACTTTTAGAGGCAAGCAAGAACCGACGAATGTAGAAGAAGCGAGACCAGAACAGACCACAAAGGCTGCGGCGAGCTCGATTTTAACGGGCAGACGTGTCCCCGACAATTACCAAACTTTTAAAGTCCAAAAGGTTCTTTTGTCTATACATACATGTAGACCTTTCAGTTTCTCTTCTCGAGTCGTGAAATAGCTCGACGTTACTGCAAGATAAAGTCGTTAATTTGACGTCCTAAATTGACGGAAATTACCTCCTGCTGTAGAATGCTAACAGCATTCAAAATTATCCATCTGGTGACAGGGGATTTATGATATTAAAAAAATATACTTTTAAGTCTAAATGTTCCTTTTTTCTTTTCATAAAGAACACTTCTCACGTAGCCCTTCTTACATACTTAAAACTACACTCCGGCAGATCATTACTTAAATCGCAACAAACTGTTTATTTCAAAAATGAATTCTGTCGCGCGGTAGGTATCACGCTATCACAGAACACCCGTGCTGTTCCTTCTCGAAATCATATCAACGTTTACACAATGCTGTAATGAATATATCTGCATATTACAGTCATTACCTAAGTGTGACTAGTGTGCGGTGAAACGTATTCATGATGCGCGAATACCGTATACGTACGTGTTAAGCAGGTATTGCGACACGCTGTTTTGTTAGAAGATCGTTCCACAGTTGGCATAAATGCATAAATCTTGCGCGACGAAGAACCACCCGCTTCGCCGCTGGGCGCATCTTCCTATGCATATAGCGCGAGGAAGACGGAATTGCCGATTAGTTTGCGAACTAAATGTGGTGCAAGAGCCATTCGGTTTATCCTTGCCGCTGCTAGGCGAGTTCCTCTTCTGCGGCTTCTACGTTTACGTCTGTCTGCGTCTGTCCGCCTATCCGTCAGTGTGAAATTCAGAAAGCCGTTAGGTAGAACACAAGGCATCCTGCTAGACAAATGGAACTCAAGGCTCACCTGCGGCTACTTGAATTATTAAGGCGGTTTCCTCTTACGTAAGAGCACATATTATGATCTCATGCCAGTTAATATGCTTATTATCCTATTCAATGTATGCATTTTCTATTTCTACAAATGAGAAGGGTCCCAAAGAGGGAGAAACTTGGCTTTCCTGATCGATATATTGCAATCTGAAATACTTGTAAATATGGTTTAATTGAATATTCGAAATCTCATCAGGACTTGACCCTAGTAATGTTAGGAATACTGAGTTTCCGAGAACTTGACAACAGACAAGTATTAAACAGGTCCAGAGTATTATAGATAAAATCATTATGCTAAAATCCTGGCCAAGGAAAATTAAAATTGCTTTATGATGTACATAACCTTCAATCAAATAAAGTTAAAGGATTGAACCTTAACGGGTTTTAAGTAGTGTTGCTATTTCTCGGTTGCCGAGCTTGCGTCTATTTGGGATGTATTTGTGTTTTAGTACCATTTTAAAATGCTAACCTGCCAAATTCACATTATATTTTCAGGCCATGATCACAAATTGGTATAGTTCTAAAAAGTCTATGTTTTGGACATATTTTTCAAACAATAATCATAACATAATGCATTTTTCATTAATTTTGTCATGAACGTTGGCAATTGCTAGAGAGGTATTATTGAAGTGGCATTAATTAGCGAGCAAGTTTGCCAAACAATTCGCCTCTGTAGGCGCGAGTGACGCAGAGCCAGGCCTCGTCGACAATGCGGCCCCAGCGTTCCTGGCATTCCGATTTTCATTGATCGCCTCAGTAAAGTACCTACTTCCGTTGCCGTTGACGAACACGATGCGTTCGATTCAATTTCGAAGCGGAGTGATAGCACTCCACTCTGGCTTTGCTGTTTCTATAGCTTCGTTGCGACATTACCAAATGAGAGACTTCGATATCAAATTCGCCAAGTTCATTGCGTATTAACAAATCGCTTCACTTTGGAAACTTGATCACCAAATAATTGCACCATTGTATGTATTGGTAAGTGCCTACGTGTCGATTGTAAACATTTAATCGTGATTAGTATGTGAGAGTCAATCGCACTTGGCTGCTTGTACAGATGTTCACATCTGATGGGTCACTATATCCATGCAGTTTCTTCAAACATTATAACCTCTACAAGACATGCTTGTAAATCAAATTCGATGAATGTCATGGAACACAAATTAGGAATTTTTAAGATAAAAACGTTATTAATGAAATATACCAATTTAGCTCAAGTTAAATTGAGGGTTTGAATATTGTGATTATCCACTGTAAGATAGAGTTTACGGTGTTTCTGAAATAATGCGCAGATACAGTTTTAAAGCGAATCTCGCACCTCCGCTACCGAGAAATGTTTCGTAGTTTCATATTAGTGCTGCTACGTTGAACCAGTAGTAAGTGTAACCCAAGATTTCATTAGTTAACACTCCAGTGCCCGCGTAGAAATTTATGGCATGAGTGCTCGTATGGAGGATTATAGTCGACTACCTTACATCCAGTTACGGACTGCATAGGATTTTTTTTTTGTCATGCAGAATATTACAATAGAACTGTTATTTAATTTATTACACGAAATAATTAGTTTATTATAATAATATATAAAAGAGATTGCCTGCCACTCAAATCATGTTTTCGTCTCGATACGTCGATGCTTTGGATTCTTCCAGATGACTGACTTCCGTTTAATTGTAGACTTTGTATTTAACAAGTACGAAAGGAAAGGGATGTTTTCAAGGTGGTCCTGGAACCGGCCAATAAATCGAGGCTTGAAAAGGGAAATTCATTAACCCACAACGATAAATAACCGGGTGCACGCTCTTGGAAAGCGGTTCGAAAGAGCGATGCCGAGAGCGCGAAACAATAGTTTATAGTATATTTATGCAAAGTTTCCCAGAGCAAGAGTGGCGACGGTGGCGCAACGGTACAGCAAGTAGCTCCAAATTCAAAGTTTGCAAAGGAAGGGGTTGAATGGCAAGAGAAAGAGAGATGGAGGGATGGAGGAACCTATAGAAAGTGGGGTAGGAAAGAGAAGGGAAGAATGGTTGCCATTGTATTTCCATCCTACTGTTTTAAAGCTCAAACTTCGTTGAGTACGTGGTCTCTATGCTCGTTCGGTTATTGCGGAGTTCCACTTCCTCGTAGTCCGCACGTTTGTACCTCACCGCCATGTCACTTATCAATATTTTCCTTAAACATGCAGGTTTGTAGAAAAACGCATATTTCTCACTCTATATAGTTGATTCTCGATTGCGATAAATTAATATGTAGGGTAAACCGGACAGTAGTCGGCCATCTAAGGCAATCTTCTTGATAAAAATGCTCTAAAAAAATGTAATATGATATTTAATTAATTCTAATC
>JAPYZR010003233.1:0-29161 GCA_030522945.1 Trichopria nigra
TGCAAAATCTCGATTCTGTAAAGTCGGTAATCAGAACTTAGTTTTCAGGGTATCTGATTTTGAATGCAGTTTCGAAAATTTAAAGTTTAAAACAGGGCGCTGAAAAGGGGAAAACATTCAAACTGCACCAAATTGACATTAAATTCAAATAGGACTCCGGGCTGTTGACTTTGATTGTAGTATCTTGCGAGCGAAGCGAGCCGGGGGTCCAGGGGGCAGAGCCCCTTAGTGGGGTTGGCGGCCGGAGGCCGCAGGGGCGAAGCCTCTAGTTTATTAATACTTTTGTTATAATATTGTACTAATAACAAAAACAAATAAAATGGTAAATGTATAAGAAAAAATTACTTGATATTTGCTTTTCCGATTTTTCAATTAATCTTCTAATATTACTAATTAAATTCCTAATAACAATAAAACCAATCAAAAAATGATTGTTACCGAATAGTGATTTCATATAAGAATATTTTTAAAATACCCCAAAAGTATGCAGACGTATATATAGATAGATATCCAGTGAATATAGTCTCATATAATGATTTACTACAATATCCTACTGGATTTTCCGCTCGAGCAATAGAAAAAATCATTTTAATAGAACTTTTCATTATTACAATTAAGACTAATGGTCGAGGAAATATTGAATATTTATAAAGAACTGTACTTCAAAATGTTCGTATCATGCTTACGATAGCGTTTTGAAATTTATCTATGCTATATATCAATGCGTAATAAGAAAAACACGCAAAATATTTCCCGAGAAAACCGGGAATTCAAGTTTCCTTTACACACGGTTCAACCCTACATTTATATATCTGTTACATTTCGCTAAGGAATGATAGAAATGGAAAGTGGTAGGACTACAGGCAGAGACAGAGCCGCTTCCAAGTTTTATGGAGTAATTTTCTTTATAATTGGGGGCTCTGCAAAATACTGCACTCGGAATTCAGGAGTTAGATACCCTTATAGCGGAACGCAAGAATAGAGGGGGTGGAACAAAGAAAGCGGCTGCACGAAGCACTGAGTGAACTGAAGAGAGATAGAGGAATACCGGTAGGGGGAACGAAAAGGAAACGAGGATAATACATTTATCACTCTGATATGATCAAGAGTATTTGTGAAGGCTTTGTAATGATGATCAATGAATATAGGAGCCAGTGTGCAGCGTCATGATCAGTTTATTCTATGTCAAACTAGGCTTTCCGTTGAAACCCCTTTATTACACAATTCGACGCGGTTGGAAATTTTTTATTGATTACGCTGTAACACTAAATTGATAGGTTGTATAATAAAGCAAGCGGAAAATGTATACAGTGACCCTTTTATTATATTAATTACAGCCTAATTCTAGTGTATAGAATCTGCAATGATGACAATGCAATATTGCGGTCGAAAATGCAGCACATTTCAATAGGACACATTTATTCTATTTGTAACTAAATGAAAAGAATGTCGGTTCGAGTAAAGCACAAATTTGATAGTAAATAATTTTAATATACATAAAAGCAAACATGTAATTTAATAACATTAATGAATAAACAAATTGTCTTCCCTTCTACTTACCAGTACATTTCTTTGTAACCTATACGAATGCTTCAAATGCAATTTCCGGTACCAAAGATAATGTAGAAAATGCGAATTTACCACATACTATTAAGAAAAATATATTACATGCGTAATATTTATCACTTCAAGAACTTATTAAATTGGATATAAATAATATTTTTTTTTTTTTTTTTTTTTTTTTTTTTTTTTTTTTTTTTTTTTTTTTTTTTTTTTTTTTTTTTTTTTTTTTTTTTTTTTTTTTTTTTTTTACTCACATTTGTCGAGGATGTAGGAAACTGCAGAAACCCACATCAAGTACAGTAGCGGTCATGAGTCGATTCCTACCCGATAAACCGATAAATAATATATATTGGATATAAATAAAGATACATATAACGAATAACGATCGCAGCGCTATCTACGACTATAGTGTTTTTTTATTCGTCTCGAAATGACCTTTCAAATGAGCCCCTACTCGACTAATGTTGCCATTTAAGATTTTCGACCCATCATGCTCCACGTACCCACTTAGGGGTGGGGGGTCGGAACCACCTAAAAAAAGTTAGATTTTTTTGAAAAATCGTTTCCACACTTTTCAGACACCCTGTATATATAATTATTATTGAATATCATACATTTTACGACCTGATGATTCGATTGTAAATATTTTCTAATTTTCATTAAAAATAAATATTACAATTTTTGAAATACAACGTTTCCTTATGAATTTTATAGTGTAATTGAGAATAACGTAATTGTAGGTTTTCGTCATATGCAAAGTGTAATATTATTTCAATGAGCGTTTCATTTGTTATATTTTTATATAATTTCTGTGTAAAATATGCATTATATATACGCATTCATGTATTAGGAAGTCTGCTAAATGCATCACCCCAAACTAATTTTTGCTAAAATACATCCCGATGCACTTGCTCACCGATTATCGCTTTCAGGTTAACCGCTTTATATATAGCTACTTCAGATTTTAATTGAATACGCGTATACGCCTTTATAATACATATTCTTCATTCATGTATATAGTTGCTACGTCAGGTATTTAATATATTGTCAAGTCATCTTCACGTCATGTGTAGGATTTTCATATCGTTGAGATTTCCTGAATTATGTGTTCCATTCTGAGGTGGAAATTCTATATACCTATATCCACTTACACTCTTAGGCAGACCATTTACAACATATGAACATCTAATCCATTAATTTGATTTATGCAATATGTGGTTCAAATAAAAAAAGGAATATACATGCTCTAACAATGTCAGATGAAAGCAAGAAAAAAGATTTACATATAACGAAATAATTATGTTTTTAATTACGGAATATATATATGAGCATACTTGAAAAAATAATGAATTTAAAGTTTATAACATGTTTAAAAGCTGCTTTAAAAAAGTATATTGTAAAAAATGGATTTAAAATAAATTACGAATGTCGCCGCAACGTGGACGTGTAATTAGACTAGGAATAAGTTGTCAGGCGCGCTCTTGTGCAGTGTGTTTTGTTGAACTTCATATATTCTCAACTTGCATATAAATCACTCTCACAAATGCCCCAAATATATCTACATCCTTATATTAACATGATGATATGGTTGTTTTACTTATTTGTGATATAATACATATCTCAAGTAAGTCGTTATGTTTAATATGCAAGTTGTATTCACGCCTCTTTAGGAATGGAAAAACACAATTCCTATAAATGTGGAATAATTAAATTATATATGCTGCTATGTAAAATTGAGTGCTACAAATATGGGTCTAACAGTTACGTTAGAGAATATTATTACATTTAATTTTGACAAGTTTAAAAGAATATTTCTTGCAACTAATAATGAATTAAACTTTTAATTGCAAGGTAACTACAATTAGGTACTGGAACAATATTGAAAATCACTTTGATGATTCATAATAAAATTACCCTAATAGATAAACATTTCTAAAAACATTTTAAATAGACTGATAATCGGACGATAAATACTTACTTTATCTGTCGATTAAAATTGAAAGCCATAAGCATATGCAAACTGAAGTATCACGTTTGTGCTCGCGGTCGATACAGCAAGCTTGTAACGCCAAAATAGTATTGCATAACTTTGCATTGATAAAAGCATATCAGTTTATATCTGGATAAAAAGATTTTATGTGAAAGTGCATTACGTCAAAAGTTTGGCCAAGAAGAATGTAGCACCGCGGAAGTAGGTTTCGATTTAATTTTTAATTTTTACCAAGAATATGCAAATATTATATTTCGAATAACCAATATAATCGGGCCCCTAGTAGAAATTTTCTAAGAATTGTATAAGAAAATTTTAATTTCTACCAGAGGAGTATTTTTATTTTGGCTTGAAAATATTGAAAATAATAAACTTTCTTCAACACCGTGCACAAAATTAGATTTTACTGCTACGAAAAACGAAATACCAAAACCGCGTTCTTCACACTCAAGTTCGATGAAAATTATCCTACGTATTATACGTGGAGAATTTTACACTTTGCTTTTTATTGTTATTAAAAAGTCAGACTAGGTTATTAATTTAATTTACTTATTTAGCCACGAATATTTCGTGCTATTAACGCATACTCTCCGTACCGCATAATCCGTTTCAGGAATGTTAGGTGGTTTCTTGATGAAAAACGTTCTGCCGGAAGTTTGTTTGCGCCGCGACCCATTTGCCGCAAAGTGACAAGTTGTAAGTTGCAAAGCTACTTTAACTCGGTGAATAGGTGCGACGAAGTTCCTTAACGAGGCTACACATTCTGGCGAGCCTGCCTGATCGATAACTACTTGCTCTCCTTAGACCTTAGACTTTATCGGCACGCGGGATTGGCAGCGTCACGCCCTTTAGATGCGCGCGAACTTTGCAACTCGAAACTATGCAAGATAGGCAACGTTGATCAAGAGCAACGACGACGTTGATGCTGTGTAAGTAATTAGTAATAAATCGAAGGAACCCTGATCGGTACGAGAAAATGCAGTCGGAAAACTTTCCATTAGACGTATACATGTCTAAGAGATAAAGTAATGTGAAAGTAATGAATCTGTACATTCAATGAAACCCGCTTTGATTAGATAATTACTACTTCAGTCACTAACGTCTCAACCACTGCGGAGGAACTTATTTATAAAAACATCTAGGCTAGAAACATTTATATCTTTTCATACAGAAATAATTAATTTAACAACCTCAATCACAAGACGGAAGTTCTTTCCAATTTAAATATTCATGTTTCTGCAAAATGTACAACTGGATGTGTAATATCGAATATTACGCTACATTTGAAACTTAAACGATTATCACTTTCAAATTGTTTTTAAAGAGTCTATAGTCACGCCGATAATACATTATTGACTTGACCACATTATGGTATATAATGTTGCTGCTTAACGTCTATACTTTACATGGTATTTTACTCTACAATAGTTTACTTGTTCTATAATACGGACTGAATACTTAGATTAAAATGATGAAATTGAAATCTCTCGTGTCAAACAAGCTTGGTCTTTAGAAATGTCAAGAGAATTTAATGATTTTTGTAAGGCTGAATCAGAGTCTCGCTATTCATTGTTTCCAACGCTGTATTAAGACAATATTTTCTATTTAAGGAGAGTTTTATTATTATCAATATTATTATTATTATTATTATTATTTGATATCAGAAAATTGATAATATACCGTACATACATGTAGAGTCTAGTTTTAAAAATAGTACATCTTTCATTTGATAAGTCTCATACTAGATATCATCTCAATTAAACATTCATGCATTATATACGGTTGAATATAATCATATACACGAATATACTTTTAAGATTGTGTATATTCGTGAGCAAGCATACATTATTGTATACGCGCCACAACGCCATAATAAAAAACCAAGTTTCTAAAGAAATCGTGTATTAAAGTCGCATAAGTAGTTTGATATAAACCATCAAGGAAGAACGGAGAGGAAGGAAACGCTCGCGCCTGTTAAATACCCGCGGCGCGCGACCCACTGGCACACTGTTTCCATGCAAATTCTGTTTACTCTCGTGCTCGAGAAGCAAAGGGATGCGACGCGTGTATATATAGGTAGGGAGCACATATCCTGTCGCTTGAGACACCCCTCCAAAGGGGTCCCGCTATTATTCCTGTTTCCACATTTTGCCCTCTCTCTCTCTCTCTCTCTCTCTCTCTCTCTCTCTCTCTCTTTCTGCCTTCTTCTCCTCCTCTTTCTCTTACTCTCGCCTTTTCACCTTTGCACTCCCTTAGTTGCTGCCTTAAGCCATTTCCCCTTCTTCGTTGCATATGTTGTACGAGTTGACGCCATTCATCATGTGGCCCCTTTTTTCTATTGAGCTTTTAACTGCAAACGACAATTGGTTTAATGCAACAGAGGGAGTTTCAAAGTACGTCAAAGTTTACGCACATAAAGGGTGTTTGTATACATATCTAAGTACCGCTTATTCCGTTAAAGCATTGAATGAGGCGCGCGAAATGTGGAAAGTCTTGAGGGAATTATTTCTTTTCTGATCTGTTTTGACAAAAGGTGTAATGTAGACACTTTGCAATATGCACTTTAGTATTTTATTCCCCGTGATTATTTTATCGTATGTCTCTTACAATACAATCCAAAATGTGGGCACACAATTTGACTGTACTAAAATTGCACAAAAATTCACCTAATACAAATATTCCAGATAGTGTTATTAACGAATCCGTGCAGATCTAATCAGTAGATGTGTGCAGAAATAATTATATTCAACTCAAAATAACATGTAAAAATTAGGATCTATTGAAATTAATTTAGGCTTGGATATTAATCAGTATTAATAAGATGAACACATAAAACTGATAGAGCTTTAATCTCTCAATACATAATAAATGTAAATGAAATTGAAAATATCCACAATATACTGAAAAATCTTGTATCAATACACCTTCTTATAAATGCATATAATCTTGATTATAATTTAATCGTTATATGACTGCCTCCCCGACACCGCATCAACGAGTTAGGCCAGTGAAACATTTTTATATATATAAGCGACCACAATTTAACCAATCCTTTTTAGTTCGTTAGGATCATTAAGAAAAGCTTATTTTTGAGTTGTTGGATTTTTTGACTCGATTGAACTTAAATAGTGGTGGGGAATGAAACAATTTGTTTTATCACAATAATAACTCGTCGAATTTTTCCGTATATATAATCGAATAAACTCTCATATTAAAGCTTTTTTCATGGCCTATAATGCACCAGCAGAAGATGCTAGGCGAATAAGGAAAAAAGTTATCCGTCGCGGTTTTTTGCGTGTATATTCGTTTCGATTAGAAGATAGACAACGACATGATGCTTTAAAAAACAAAGAAAATGAGGGGTAATTGGAATTTCATATATATATTTAAAACACTATGAAATTTAACAGCTAATACCAAAATCGATTGTTTCATCACTTAGGAAAGTTGAAAAGATTGAAATTGAAATCCGTGCATCCAATATAGTCCATTACTACTTACGAAAGCGAAAAGCTACTACTTAAGAATGACGACAGCGCAAGAGCAGAAAATAACTATAATTTTTATGTGAGTTAATACTGCCTGTTTACGAACATGATGATCACAATTCACTTTCGGACGCATTGACGCCGACATCTCAAAAACAATAACAAAAACAAAAAAAAAAACAGGTAAAAAACGCAATTTTTTTCAAATTTTCATTTCTATCTTTGAAAGTATTTATAAAAAATAAAATTATTCAAATCCCAATGATTGCAAGCTTTTGCTTACACTAACAATATTCCTATATCTATGTGAGATTCAAACTGACGGACACGTGATGGAGATATATAAGTACTAAAAGTTTTAAATATTAAATAAATTAGTATGATATTATGCAACGGTACTGTAAAATACGAGTTAACGCACCGGTACTTCAATACACTGAAAAACGATAAATTAATTTTAAGAATATCTCATGTTTAAGAATATTTCTTGAAATTTGTACATCGTTTTTCAGTGCAAGAGATTAGAAAGCAATTTATGTACTATAAGTAAACGGTAATATGTTATCTTGTTTGAGAACGTTTTGTTAAAAATAACGGCTGCACAAAATTCTTCATATGTATAATTGCCTATTTTTTGTCGGAAATTTTAATTTTAATGAAGAAATATGAAGAAATCTAATAAATATTTAAGTAATTCTAGTAGTACTAAGCGGAAAAAGCACACTTAAAAATTATAGTTAAAATTTATTTTTATTGCTTTTCTATCTATACACAAGTTATACCATTGTCGTAAGTAGTAACAGATCATGTTGGATTGCCACTTATTATCACTAATTTTTCAACGTCACCATTTCATATAACAATCAATGTTGATAAGAGTTTTCACATCTCGTCATGCTTTAAATAAATTTACGAATTTGGAAGGTTCGATCTCGAAGTCAAAAACTATACCTATACTCGTATTCATCACAAATGCAGGTATATGTTACAGTTTATCTATTACAGACATCTTTTTTACCTACGCTTCTAATCAGTTTTGGCCAAAATTTGTTGTACGCCTGCTGTACACTTGTACATATTACCGAAATTCTCAGTATTATTATTTCAATCAACTGTGATAGTTTAATAATTTTCGGCAGATCTTACCCCAGTAGAAATCTGTTTCTAAATATCCGGGCGTAAGCTGGGCCCTGACTCGAGCCTTGATAGATATCTGGGCTCGAGTCAGGGCCAAGCTTGCGCCCGGATATTTACAAACGGATTTCTACTAGGGTACCGACGACTTCTCCCTCTTTAGTTCGTCTGACTAACTAGAATTTATTTTATCCCTCTATTATTTTTCTATTATTCCTTTATATTTTACCAAGTTTTGACAACATTTTAAAATACTTTTCACTTTATTTTAACTTTTTATTCTTGACAACTCAAGTAAATGTAGAAATATAAATTACTAAATGTTCGGTTCCCACTGAGCAACTGAACTTTAGTTAAAATTACCAAATAGTTTTCTCAGTGCAATAATATATGAAAGAGTGAATCATTTACTTTTTTAAGCGTGTGACTCGATTTTCAATGCGCAAACTTTAGAAAGTTCTTTTCTTATTATCGCATTTTTTAAATTGTAAATTTTCTTTGTTTTTATGATTGTTACCAATTTTAATCGACCCACAATGATCTATGACTAATGCAACCTATAACATATATTTGCGTTATTTATATATTGTACGATCTTTGACATTTTTAGCATTGGAAACCACGTACCGACGTCTTACACCATAGTGTTTTCATAATTGTTTGAAAAATATCCATAAATGACATATACAGGAGAACTTAAGCACAAAAAAAGTTAATTAGAAAATACGCCGTGCAATAATCCGTTGCAATGGCGGTTTGGGTAACAACAATGTTTTCGTTGTTTCCGCAGAAGTGAGATTGGGTTTCGGGGATGGCGTGAGTGCGAGGACTGCGTGCGTCGTCCTCAGCCGCATAAGG
Source organism: Trichopria nigra (assembly GCA_030522945.1). Lineage (NCBI taxonomy): Eukaryota > Metazoa > Arthropoda > Insecta > Hymenoptera > Diapriidae > Trichopria > Trichopria nigra. The sequence continues at coordinate 9,034 of JAPYZR010003233.1, forward strand.
TGGTTGAACCCCGCAAAAAGCCGAAGCTCAAAGCTGTTCGTGGTGCCGGGCTGGGCGACTGACAGACGCTTGTATTGGTGAGCCCGTGCTTCGAGGGCTCGGGGGTTTGGGGGGTTCGGAGGGAGATTTTAGGGACTACGAGGGAGCAAAAGACAAGGACAGGAGGAAAGAGAGAGAGAGAGAGAGAGAGAGAGAGAGAGAGGTAGAGAGGGAGAGAGAAAGAGGTCGCAGTTGCTTGCTTCGGCTTGATTCTACCCTTGCCGCGGTATATAGCACCGCCTTGTACAAATGCCTAGCGTCTAACCTCGCCAAGTAGAGTACGTGCATAGAGACCATGCACACAAATTCAAGCTCGGCGTGTACCGTATTCGAATTGCGACTGTATTTGTACCTCGACGCAGTTCCACACGCAAACACTCCGGTAAACGAAGAAATGTTTATGCGCAACCAAGAGCTGACTTCGCTAATATACTTTACCCTCTTCGCCTATGTATTTTTCGCAACTGAAAAGTCGTTGTCAGAATAAGAAGCGTGCTTCGTATACGATCTAAATACGGGAAGTTTCTTTAATGCACGGTTTGTATCGACTTATCTTATAATAGCTCAGCGATTTCTTATGTAAACAGAACATGATCAATGGGCAGTTTTTATTGAATAGGACGAACAGTATTCATACGTGAAGTTAATATAGGCAACCGCAGAATTAATATTATGCAATTATTTTGTCGTACATTATTATTAAAAGATCGATTAAGTTCTTATTTTTAATGCAAATTTTTACACTTTGCTTTGGCGGAAAGAAGTTTATTGTATGTAATGATTTAGTTGTGTATTTTACGTAAAAATTATATAGAGATGACCCAGTAGTTAGTCAACCAATCTCGCAATTGTTTCTCAATAATAAATGCAGATTTTAAAAAGCTAAAATAAAGTTTTATCTATAATTTTTATTTTTAATATTCAAACTTGTCAGATACGTGCATCAACAATTGCTTCTTTTATGAATAATGAGGCAATTTTCAATCTTATTATAATATATATAATATAGTGCTAAAAATTTTTTCAAATCATCTGCAGAATATTGTTTCATCGCTTTTTTCTTCTGAATCTCGAGTAATTTTATACATAACAATTTTGAAATCATAAAATGTAATTCTCACGTTGACATTCACCGTGTCGGAGGTACTTGGCACATTTTTCAAGATGACAAAAGAATGGTTCATGTAGAACGAAAACTAAAATCGATATCGGGGATGATTTTTCATATGAAAGTTGAATCATTACAGCAACATTCCATGCGACATTCATTTTACAAATGTATGATTATAATATAGCGAAAAGAGAAAGAATAAAAATTCCATGATTTGAATTTTGCATGGCATTGAACTATGGATTACATTCCTATACATACTTTAAAATATTTCTCTTTCTGTCCCTCTCTCCCTCTCTCCCGGAATTAGTAAATAATTCCACTCATTACATTTTAAAACGATTACTAACTTCCCTTATATCAACTATTTCAGGGTCTGACCCGGGTTTGGATGAAATAATTCTATTTATCTTTCTTACCTGCTGTGCGGAAATTAAATGACACATTTTAGCCATAGACATAGACATAGAGCCATGTCTTGTAACAGAAGCAAAAGCACGAACATTCTTAAATCATACTTGAACTTTATATACGATGTAACGTCTCATTGACATAACGTTTTACCAGATAAGAGACAAATTTTTATTTTTCATTCTTACCGATATCCACCATTCACGAGCCTTTCATGTAAAGCCAATAATTATAGTGATACCATTAGATGGAATCTGCTTTGTGATATCAGTGTTGGTATTCCAGAGCTCGGCATTTTCTTCGTCACTATTATAGATAAACAATAAGGATCCATCAGAGAAGATAACTGTTTGTTTTTTATTTCACTTTTAAAAACATATATACGAGCCTCCGATATGAAGTCAATAAGACCCCTCAGGAACTTTTCGGAATATCATTGATGTTTGTAAATATATATCAGGCTAATAAATATTTCGTATATCTTTTTCTATATGGACTGCAGTGAAATTATATATTTCGACCTCATTCAATTACCATATTACGATACATTACAACCGTGTATTTGCGTATTGAATGTAAGTATGTGCGCCCAATTCCAACGATCGATGTGGTTTGACTGGTGACTGTAAAGACGAGCTATACGAGCTGTTTTCCAGAAGAGGCGTATAGTATTAACGCGATAATGACGTACATACTTCCAGCATAGTTCGGAAGATGGAAATTACTTTAAAAGTTTGTAAAGTTAAGATCGTTATGTGAACGCTTTTTCTTCGTGTAAATTAATCATATCCAAACCACATTAATATCCATTAACATTTTTCTTGATAATTTATATACCAACAAATGGAGCACACACACACACGCATATATATATATATATAATAATAATAATAATAATAATAGTAAAATATTTATATATGTATATATAATTACAATAAATAAATAAATAAATATATACGTAATATAATAATAAGTGGCTTTATTATATATACGAATATGTGTACAAAGGCCGAGAACGCAGCACACCCTGCTTTAAGCCTGACCTTTATTTAAACATGTTTTTGATGAATAATTATATTCTAAAGTTATATTCATTATTTTCTATTTTATTTATATTATTTTCTAAGATATCATATCAAAACACATATATCTATTTCTAGATCAAATCAGTTCTACTAATATACGTAATCTTATCTCACAAGGTCTAAAGTGATCAGGGCGATTCAAGATCTAATTAGATAAACCTAGTTTTAGAGCATTTCAAAATCAAATAAAGATTTAACTTAGGTTCAGCCTGATCTGATGCGACTTTATTGGTGTCTTCATTTGTACTCCACGTAATGTGCTGCGTCCAATCAGTAATGTCGCACTCCTGCTTCCTGTAATTGGTTTTACGATCAATAGTAAGATCAATACTAGTCTGGCCAGTACAGAGTACAGTACAGTACAGTACAGCCAGTACAGTAATGAATCGGGTAAGTCGAGCTCGGCCAGTATATGCAGCATTTACTGAATTAAATAATTTGGTATCACCATTTTGAATCGAATAATTTCAATCCTGAATACAGTTGAGCATTCAATCATAAAAAGGCTGTTACCAAAGTTATTGAACCAAAGTATTGTACCATAAAACTTTGTGCTGCAATATTTCTTACTACGAACTAAACTTAATTGAAATAACAAGATTTATTCTTATCCACGACCAATCACTTGCGTTATTTTTTTAATTTTCAGGCCACGTATGACTTCCAGTGTCTATTATTATGCCTAACTAAATGACGTGGACTTTCTTTCAACGTGTTTAACGGAAAGTTTCTACCTATCTAGAAAAGTATTATAAATAAATCCTAACTTGTAGCCTACAGTGAGAATTAATTTAGAAACAATGTATCTATCTAGCCATAAGTTACAAATGAATATGATTCCCCACCGCTTAAAAAGTTTTTTACAATTTCTGTAATATTAAAAATAAATTACTATATTTTTAGAAATAATAGAATTGGAATAAAAGGTTTGTAATAAATAAATACACAAAATGTAATTACTGCAATTGTTATTACTAATTAGATAATTAAATAATTATTAATTTATTTTTACATTAAATTATAAGAATATTAATAATACCTACACGAAAAAAAGTATTAGTGCGTCCATACTACGAATGTATCAACCAAGATATGATTACGTCAACTGTGAGAATGTTTGTTTTAACTATAGTATATGGTTGGCTGAAATAGTACTTTATGCACCAAGGGCGTGAAACGGTCATTTTAGGCATGGACATAAGTTCGGGATCATTAAACGGAAGTATCGCTCCTGGCACCTACACTATGACAAAAGTCAACGTTCGTATCGCATACAAAGAATACAATTATTAAATAAATTTAAATGCTTATATATATATATGTGTTTTTTATAAAATATGTGAAAAAGCGAATAATAATGATTGTATTTGAAACATGCTCCATAATGATTTCATCGGGAAAAACATAAAGCCAATACAATCAATTTTTATCAATAGTTACGTAATCATGATTAATTAATTAATCTCCAATACTCTTTCCCATAATAATGTATGGGAAAGAGTATTGGAGATACTATATTTGTAGGAATTTAGTGCAGTATGGGAGATGTTACATATAATGAATGTAATGCATTTAAAAGCTAGATAATATTAGAAACTCTCTCCCATACCATTTCCCCAAAGTCTTTCCAATTGTATGGATGGCCGTTGGAGATATTAATTATATTATCTCTCCCATACTGTAGCTATTCTTCATCCCATAGAATCCCCAACACTTTTTTCAACAGTATTTCCCATACCGAAAATTTTTACGCGGGCAATACATTATTTTTCATGATTATCTATACCAATTAAGTAATTAACTCAGTTATTTTTTGTTGTAACTAGTATAAACATTATTTTATATGGCGTTGCGCAAGAGTACTGTAATACTAAATTAATACTGCTGATTTGTACACGTGTTTTTCGTAATAGAACAACTAAAAGAAATCGCTAATCAATTTGTCGTTTGGGTCCCATAATGGTAACAATATTGGCTTGTTAATGCGTTCATTGCCTGAACTCTTCTCAACAATTAATCATAAATGAATACAGGAACTAACTATAACTCCTAATAGTTAATTCTGAAACCATCAAATAGAAGTGTTTCAGCTATACATGCATTCTTACAACCAGTAGACAAATAAATAAACCAACTCGTTGTGTTCCGCGCATAAACAAGGTGGTCTTTAGAAGATATAATCTATGTATACTATGTACGCGCGTGCGAGTGTATACGTTTATAATAAGAATGATAGTCGCATTTAGTTCCCGTACATACATAAAAAACATAATCGCCTCGAAACGACGCTTTGCTTGACGTCCTATTTCACTTCAACTAACTCATAATAAGCAAGTGATATGGCTTATCAGTTTGTTAATAATGCAGTAGATTCTACTATTGAGATTGGCAATTCGAATTTTGATCCGATGAACACAGCTTATGCTATACTCCACAGGATGTACCGTCTGCTTTTCAACCAAATTTACACACCTGTCAAAGTATATGTGCGATGTATAAGTATGTATACACATTGAAAGATACACTTAGTGTATCTTTGAAGTAAAAAGCGAAAGGGTCAACAAGTTCCTGATATTGGAATCAGGAATTTATTGTAATATTATATAGAAATAAAGCTTTGAACGAGATGTCCAAGTTAGGGGCTTTGAATTTGCGACTTTCTACACTTGATATTAAATCGTAGTTTTTAAACCTAGTTTTAGTTGTTTGGCTGTGTAATGGTAGACAAAAAAGTGCTACGCAATTTTAAGAAACGACTAAATAATAACTCCATACGTGCTTTATAGGTTCATGAATTTCGAGTTATCGTTGCCCTAGTAGAAATTTGTCCATTTTTTTCTTACACTATCCATTTCTCCTATGCTTTTAACATGGTAAATATCTGACTTGTCTAAGAATTAGCTAATCTTTAAGAGTGATTACGCAGTATAATAAACAATAATTGAATTCTTTGAATATTCTTCAGAAGAATGGCATTTTTCAAATTAGAAAAATTATCATTGCATCAAACAAGTTCTTTATCGCTTGAAAGTTCTTGTTTTTCACTTGTCGATTTTTTTTTCAAATCGATAATTTCTGATTCCCACATCGCGAAAATAAAATGTGGCTATTACGACTAACGTTAAGTACAGGATATAACCTTGCATTATTCCAAAGTTAATTGGCGGTCTATTTCAGAAGCTCTTTTGCCGAGACGAATGAAAGTTAATTTTCACGCGTAGAATAAGAGACTCTTAGTGTATATTCGCATATAAACGTGGGGTATCGTTCGCGGTTGCCGCGGTGAGGTTAGGCGAGCTACATGGCTCCAGGTAATTGCGTAATGCTACCAATTTGACGGAAGTTTTACGCTCGTGTTTGAAAGGTATAGAGTAAGACGTGGGACGCACGTAGAGTTTTACTTACATGCGTGTACTTCGAGGTGCAGGTAATACTTGCAGCGACCTTCATCTTCTGCGTAACGCAGCTTAAGTTGCGACCGTACGTGCCGCATTCATAAGATAATTACGTAATCTATTCCGTAGCGCCCTCCCACAATCGACTACCCGTCTCCTGAGTATATTAGAGTTCGTGGGTCGCCGCCATATGAACGTCGCATTGGTTCACGCAATGAACGCGTGGAAGTAAAATTTTTACCTATACTGTAACTCGGACGCGTGAATAGAATATTATGAAACATTACATTTCTGAAAATTGACTTTTTATTTGTTGGTATTCATAAATATATTTTTAATATATACATCTAATTATGTAACATTATAGATTTTTTTATTTTTCTTAATGTTTACAGTGAAGTACAAAATATATTTGTGACTAAATGACGGTGAAAGTCACATGATTATTGAGGTTGCTTAAGTGTAAAACATGACAGAATAATCCAGGAGTACCGAAATTATATTATTCCCTCTCATTTATTTTTCCTTGCCTCAACCCGCACGAAGCCATTAAAACGATACCCATATTTTAACCCCCAACCTTACGCCGCGTGCGTGGCCAGCAAAATCCATCAGGATAACGAATCACGCATGGGTCCTTAAATGAACGAAGAACAAAAATTAAACAACTTAGGCATTCGAACGCTTATGGTTTTATTCAGAATTATATTTGCTGTAAATAAATGCACTTTATTTTGTATACCATATTGTACCATTTTGTACATAATCATGATGTTTTTTTAGTTTACGCTTTTTCCGAATTCAATTGGATTTTTCGAGGATAATTCGATCATACGCCGATTTCTGGCCTACCGAGACAAGTTCGCAAACATATTATAAATTTTATTTAGTCGAAGGGCATCAGCCATTATTATTGAAACCGTGCAGATAACAGTTGACTAGATATTTTCGATTTTCATGAAATCTTACAACTTTTATTACGTCACTATGTATAAATTACGTAATTGCCAGAGTTGGGCTATTTTCTAACCCCGGTGAAGGAAAATTCTTAAACTTCGTATGGAAATGTAATGTATGGCATATAGATGAAGTCTGCAACAATTTAGATCTACCAGCAACAATGAAATTTCCAATTGAGTATAAGATAATAGCGTCATTCTTGATGATTTGCAGCGAAGCCGATACCAATTATCTAACCTAAGATAATAACTAGCTTCAGTAACGTTTTACTGACTTGAAATACAAAGAACTTGATACCTGAAGAATAATCTTCATCTACTTCGTGCATCTCACATGGATAAAATTATCATTGAATAGTCAAGAAAGTAAAATATAAAAATGCTATGGAAGACAAATATTAAAATTCATATAGATTTTCGCAATCTATCAACGCCTGAAAAGGTCAAAACGTTCTATGTAAACATTTGAATAGACAATAATCTAAATAAGTAATGTATATAGTACTATTCTATAGTACTAAAATATAGGCGTTAACATGTCTGATCTTATATTTCCATACTTAATTATATGATATAATGGTTTAATCTTTAAAAATTAAAGGTTTAATCGAGCTCATGATAAAATCCATGAATCAATACACGATACAATACATGATAAATTTCAAATAAGTAAGTCTGAAGAATGTAACCAGGTGGAAAATCGATCTGGAAAAACTAAATTTCCGCAAAATTAAAACAGGCCCTGAACAGAGATTTCTGTATTAAAAACTAAATAAATTAAATGACATCTAGTTTTAAGACAGAATCTGAGATTTTACGATAATTTAATGTATAGAAAACTAGTCAAGTGTATATGTCTAGTTTCTGTCAATCTAGCCTCGAGAGCCTGGAACACTACCTCATTTCCCATGTGTCATTGAAATGTATTAATGTTATTGTCGTCGGTCACTTACATGAACCTATATTGTCTTTGTTTATTGTATTTTATAACTTAAAGCATTAAATATTACATTTATAATCTATATTCAAGTAATTAAGGGTTATGTTATCCGAGCTACTTTATGTAGAATTTACATAGCACGTTTTGACACGTGACAGGTTAAAATAATATTATAGGGCTAAACTGGAGTGGCACTAGTAATATGGCTTGTACTTGTAATCTGGTTACAAATAATTATTCTACAAAAGCTATTATTCTTACAATATTACGTGGCTGGGCATTAGCCGCATTTTGTGTCTCACGGTATGTCTATGTTCTATCGCATTTTACTATTAGTTACCATCATTCTTTATATATATATATATATATATATATATATATATGCGTACGCATACATAAATAAATGAAATGACGAAAAGCATAGTAGTTTTAATAAAATTGATGCCGTTGTTGATTGTATTAAGTTATGGTTTTTAGGTAGTAATTTTCGAGCAAGATAAAGGGAAGATAAGTCACAAATAAAAAATCTACAATAAAAAAATAATATAAATTAGTTGAAAAAAGAATGGACGATAACAATGAATGTTGGCCGCGACGTTGGCTTCGATATTGTTTGCTTCGATGGGGTCGAACTGCACGGAAAACAATAATTGTTACAACAACCATGTGGCTATATCAACAGTTTCGGACAAATAATACTTTTTTCCCTGGTAAGATCGTTTTTAGCATGGGTAAATAACAAATCCAACGATTTTAAAAATATCAAAAATATCCGAAGCACGTGAAAAGATCTTTCAAAAAGTCTATCTTTTAAGAGGGGTTGCTACCTCAGTCCCCAAGAGAGCACATAGGGCAGGGAAGGGATGAAACCGTGGGTATATACATGGATCGAGTAGGGTCTAATTTGAAAGGTCTTTTCAAAAAGAATACAAAACGCTAAGCATAGAGGAATTTGCAATCACTTATCGTAGAGTTATAGTTGATTCACGAAACGAAAAAATATCAGATATTGTAATTTATTATTATTTATTTTTTAATTGTTTTATTTTATAAATCATTAATAAAATAACATATTTATTAATCAAAATGTAATGATAAAAAAAAAGAAAAAAATATCAGCAGAAAATGGATAGGAATTCGAAAGCAGCCAACATCAGACAGAAATTCACAATAACTATTCGTTAGTGCAGTGAGACAGAATACGAACTCCTTGTTATTGCATAAAAATAATTAAGATAAATAATTAAATTTACGTTTGTCCATATTATCGCTTTAAATTTAAAAGACATGTTCTTTTTAGTAAAATTTTAAAAACCGAAATATATATTTTTCGCCGTATTATAATCTTACGGAATTTTGAGCCGTGTGTTCTCTCGATTGTATAATACACCTAAAGCTGCTCCTATACAATGTCGAATCTATTACCGAAGAATGCAGCCAGCGAGAGTTAATTGGGTAAAAGTAAAACGTTCGCCTATTGAACGGGAAAAGCCGTTGATTTTCGAAATTCTATTCTATTACGCCTGGCAACGTGTTTCGCGAATGCACCTGCAAAAGTTCCGGCGCACAAGACTCGCCGGCCGGCCGGCTTTGAAGCTACACTACACTCGTTTGTCAAAGTGACAGATTACACGTTAAAATGTCCCTAATCGATGACGCGTTGCGTCCAGTGCCTTCCACAAGGACAGGAGCATTAACTCGTGCGCCTTTGTGTACTTAAAATGCCTGCGAAAGCTTGATGCCGGCAACGGATGCCCGGACCTAGGTGGCGTAATAGAAGGGAAGTAGAAGTCTGCGGAGAACGCACAGACGGTGATATCGACCGTCCCCCGACCTACCCCACGCTACTTCACACAGCAGCACACCGGCCGTGTCCGTCGCCTGCCTATAACACACGCTGCTTTACTACCACTAAAATCCTCTCTCTCTCCCTCTCTCTCTCTCTCGCTCTCTGTATATATATATATATATATATATATATATATTTATCTATCTGTGTAGCTCTATCTTGTTACAGCTGTTCTTCTCGCATGTCTTCGCAGAGCTCTTTGCATCAACTTTACCCACGGCCTTACGCCAATGCAGATGGACGTGATATATACACTGCGATCGGAAATTCGAGAAACTCGTTGAATCAAACGCATAGTATGTTTGGTGTTTGGCATATGGTCGAGGAAAGTAAAATGCGTATACGCATTACAAATACAGGTATACCTGTATTGTCAATGGTCGTTCACTTTTAAACTACTCTCTAAAGTTTAATCAGCGAAAATCCGCTGATTTGCAGCCCAAACCCTACGAGATGGTAGGGTTTGGACTGATTATTAGTGTATATTCGCTGATTGGCAGTGACTTTCGCCGATTCAAATTTAGAGAGTATACATCGTCAACCTTACATTTTATAAGAAATCTTTTATAGTTCAGATCACTTTTTAAGGTGAATCCATCACCTTTTAGTCGGTAATTACTTACATATAATCGCCAAATAATTTACGTAGATCATATTGTGTGAACTGGATAATGACTCTACGTATATAACTTTTTCGAGCATGAAATTGTTTTTATCCACAAATTATACACAATATACTATTAAGCGCAGATATCTTATATTCAAAAATTTATTGAATTTCAGGAAGATTTTTCTGGCAGCATCTATACTACCATGGACCGGAAACGCGTCAAGATGACCATTATCTCGACCTTCTAAAATGATGAACAACCAACCAACATGTACAAGCAAGTGATGCAATAGATCTGTATGTTCGAAATTTCGATTTAGATTGGATTGACCAACAGATATTATGTATTGATAAATAGATATACATATGTGTATTACAAAGCCAATATATATAGACTATTATTAGAAATCATATTATAATAAGATCAACTGGTAACCTTATAATGCCATTGGAACTGAACAAACGCTCCATCAATTCTCCAGAAAGAAAAGTAATTATTACAAAGAAAAAATATAGTTAAAGCAACGATACTGTGGTATACAAAATGTATCCATTTCTATCCCTTTCTTTAAAATCCGGATAGAATTGGAATCCGATTCTATACGATTATATCCACTTATTTACCAGGGTTATTATTTTAAAGCGTTATACGAGAATAAATCAGTTATATATTATACTGTCGTAGATTTAAGTTAATACACCGTAAAAACATTATATTCTACAATATAATGCAACTAGTCTGTTATAAAGTTAATTTTATTGAAGAAACTCTTATGTGTATAAAGTTGTATCAAATCTATTATATCTGAACTGCGGGGTTATATTCTTAAAATCAGGACAACTTCAACATATTATTAAAACAGTTTTTCTAAAGTGGCGGAAAGTTATCGGAAATATATTAAAAACGTAATTTTAACTTGCCGGTAAAAAATTATGATTATTATCATAATGATAGCAGCACACAAACATTTTATCACCTTATCATCATAGTACGGTACCAATTTGCATCGAAGAATGGCCATTGTACGTGCATTACAAATTTAAATTCGCTACCGTCCAAAGCGAGGCGACGAGGTAACGGCCACGTGGATCATCGCTCAATGGCATCGCTCTCGCCCTTAATCGTTTCGAAGGGGTTCCTATCGTATAGTTTAGCGTACGGTTTGGCGCGACGCTACGGGGCGACAGGTGATTTCCCCCAACCTTGTTGATAGCCCGTCATTAAACTCCGCGATGCGGAGCTCGGGGTTCCGCGGAACGATACGAGGCCAGGGTTGTAACGCAGTCTCTCCCTAGTCTAGACGCACCTCACACCGACACGTATCTGCAGACACTAACACGTTCAAGAATTTACTGCCCTGTCGTTAATGCCATCGTATTCGCTTAAACTGGGGTGTTGGTGCGCTCACAGACGGTAGAGTCGTAAACTCGCACGGTTGGACACGACGGCACGGAGAAAAGGTACTCACGGCGTGCCGAACTTAAAGTGCGCGATCCCCCCATCGGCTCTGTTCATATCCCCGATGTTTGGCCGGATTATTTCAGTTTCAGTTTCATCCCCTTCCTTCCACGTGGCACTAACGTGGCTTTTTATTGTCTCTGATTGATCGACAATCATTGGAAGTACACTTATATATATGCGATATGTACCTAATAAGAGGATGCATCGTCTTCGTGCAATGCCGATATTCTGATTCTCCTGCGGTATTATACGTTTTTCTGTATGTTACTCACATTATAAATGGTTGCCTGTGATATTTTTTAAAATCTTGCGCAATCATTTTATTCACTGCAGTGTAGATTCCAAAGTAATAATAAGAAGGACAATCACATACCATGAGGATAAACTTCCTCAAAATTAGACTAAATCAATAACTATATAGAACCTCTCGCATTCATAAGTAATCCATACGACATTCATAAACAATAGCGTATCAAGAAACTGAGCGCGAATGTGGCGGATTTGAAATTTGATCGAGGAAAAGAGTCGAAATATGATAATACAAGTTGAAGAAGTGAAATCACCCTTGTCTACATTTGGAGGGAGGTTCTACTGTACAATATTTATATTTCATTAAAAGTATTTTGAAAATTATCGTTAAGTATAAGACCATATATTGACAAGTATATTGCCATAGTTCTTTAAGGATGCGTGTAGTATTAGTCTACAATACTTTTTTTTTTATATTCTTTGATTTTTCAGTTACATATAATGAGCATTTAAAATATTGCTATATTAATTCTTATATTATGTTCACTGAAAACTTATTTGAATTTGTTATTATTATTATTATTATTATTAATATTATTATATTCAAGTTATATATCATTTGCTTTCGATTTTATAAAATAGTCTCCAATATTCAAGAGAACAAACGTACTTGAATATAATAGAAGTGACGATCGTAATCAACCGTATCTGTGCAAATATAGTCGCTGGTCTTTATTGCACAGTTTAAAGATACGGAGATCAAGATTTTATGAATGTTTACGTTGATCTTATCGGCAAGTTTGTACTGAACGTGCACGTATACCTAGAAATCTTAAAAAAATATTTTTAAACTAAGTTTTATAATAAAAATTTTAGGTGAAAAAAAGAAATGTGCTTTAAAATCAAGAAACGATATTTCAACAAATAATACAATATATACGATATTTATTCGATGAAAAAGATTAATAATTGCACCTATCAAGGTGACAGAATGTAACGAGGTCATACCGTCTCGGCTTATTTTACTTTCATTATTAAGAGAAATATGCTCTTCTCTTACTGTCGTGAAGAATAATAAATACATATATGTGTGTATAATATTGTTATTGGAATTAATTAGTTATAACCCATCAATGATACTTTTGTATATTACCCTTAAGATATCTATATAGGTAATATGGGTAGATGGTTCGATCCCTCCCGTATTCATTTAAAATAGTAGGACATCCGAAGAAAGTGAATGAAGACTACTCATAATCCTTGAAACCTATAATATATCTAATTGAAAGTAGGTAATATAAACATTTTTTGCTAAAGGTGAAATAATATACCCCGAGTGAGAATGAATCGGATCCAACTTGATCAACATTTTTTAAGACAATTTTAAATCTAAAATAATTCGAATATGATTAATCTTTTATCTAATTTGAATTTGAAAATATTAATGAAACATCTAAAACTATGATATTATCTGAGGATTATGAATGGATTTAATAAAATAAGTGCATAGCTTTTAATTTGAGTGGTTCTGATTATACATCAACATTAATTAAAATCAAGTCAAACTGTAAACTATATAAATATTTGTACAAGTATTTTCAATAACTTTTAAGGTAATAATATAGAATTATACTAAAATCTGACAGTAATTGAATAGCATTCTGTACGTACTCAATTTTCAAAAATCTACTTTCATTTAATTTTTTTTTTATGTACTCTACTCAACATATTACATCCGATTTTAAAATGTACATATTTAATATTCTTTACAATAAATAATTCATTTTAAGCAAAGTCTATCAAGCACATTTTATGAGTACAACACGTCAACAATTTAACCTTCACTCATTCCGTCCGCCAGACAAAGTGCACGCCAGTCGCGTCTTCACATGAAGTCACGCATTTTCCGCGACACGTGCTTTTGAATACGCGCTCTCTATCGCACCTCGCGCGCACGCGCATTCATTCATTCCATGATACATAATACCCTTTTATTCCAGCGTGAAGAATATCCGCGTGCTCGCATATCAGAGCGCGTCCTTATTGTATCGGGAATTGACGCGAAACTCACAGCGTTTGGCTCACTCGGAGAGACATCATGCAGTCGTATGTTTAAAATTTGCCGACGCCTATATGTGACGGACTCAGCAAATAATGCCGATTTCGCACACGTGTTGTATTAAAAGCCATGGTGTATGGATGTGGATGGGCATATATATAGTCACCGCAAAAACCAGGCACCGACCAGTTCTGGTCTCATTGCACGCATCGAGTCATCGAAAATTACGATCTTTGTTACTCGTATAGATAGGTTGAACAGGACATCGTCTCGACGGACGGTTTATAGCTTCACCCACACAAAGGCTCATTCCCGATTGTCAACACATGCGGAATACACGGATACCGTCGGCGAAAACACGGGGCTGGGTTTGCGTGAGTTTTACGCACACAAACACCACGCACATTTTCGCCCGTCCATTTCTTCTATACACGCGCTTACAAACACGAAGGCATTCCAAACACACGCATGCACGCACGCATACAAATATTCCATAGGATGAAGATCGAAGAAGAGCCCATCAGGGATGGTACGACGGAGGCGCCTAGAGGATACGAGCACGCACACTCGCGCGCGGTTTTACTGTTTCGGAAGTCTAGTCGCCCCCGGCTATCTACCACCCTTACGGGTTTCTCTCGCCTCACCCCCGCTCGCCGTTTCTCTTTCTCCGTCGTCGTCCCTCTTTCGCTGGCCGTGGGCGTATAGGGCAATGGTTTTGCTTCCTCTTCCGGCGGTGTTATTCTCATCGAGCAGTCCTATACCCACTCCTCCTCCCATTTTCCCGCTCCTCATCCTCCGACTTTACCGTCCGTCGTTCGCTTATACGACCTTCCACCCCTCGACCAGACTAACACACCGCCAAAGTCGTAAACCTGCATCCCGCGCCGCCACCGCACACCCCTTTCCCGTCTCCCGGCCTGTCTATCGCGTTGTCTCCGTTATGCCGTGCGCATACGACACGGTAGGTATATAGCTATGCCGCTACGTTACGTCATTTCGCAAGAATACACCGGCTTTATGGGGATTTTAGATATGTTTTCCCGAAATTAATACAGAGTTTAGTTCCGCGGCGATAAAGTAGATCCAGACGGCAGTAAAGCTCGGAGTGGCTGGGTAGCGTCTGTAGTTTTGGTTGCGTTAGGATGGAGGATTGCATGCTCGGTGCGGGGACGAAGCAGGGAGATGGATTAGGGAAACGAAATTTCGAATTTGTCGATGAGATTGGTAGCGCGGCTCGCGAGATGAGGGTTGATGAGGGATGCTGGGTAGCGGATAAGGATGGTTAAGGAGTTTAACACGTGCTTGCGGAAATAGATGGGATAGTGGTTTTTCACGATGCCGATAATGCCTTGATCGGTTTGCAAGTAAGTCTATACCGTTGACGAAAGGGTACTTTACTGGCATGGCGCATTAATGGTTCTTTATCGAAAGTAATTTGTGCTGAATAATTGATTACTTATATCCAATGCTTGAATCCCTTCATGGATACGTATTATCGCTATATATGGTACTATATAGCGTAATGCTCTTGTAAAATGGAAATCCTGGATAAAGATCTTAGAAGTGATTATCCGATTAGTGGAGCTATTTATCAAAGGACGATGAAAAAATGTTGTTGGCAGAATCAGAACCCGTTTATTGTGAATTATTTCTCTGAACTGTTTTCACTTACTATTATCATAAAATTTCAAAATCTTTGTATCTCTTGTTATCTTATATTGATTATTTTGAAAGTTTTATTTTATTATTGAGTTAGATGAGTTATTCTACACATAGACATTCCACTTATCCTGTTATATGGTTATCAGATTATCGAAGTTTGTAATAGCACTGATGAAGCAAACTGTAAAATTTACAAAAAGTGGAGAGCTCAGCTCGTTTTTTGAAACCTTCCAAGACGGTATATCCTGCATCAGCTAGGTGTCTGTTATATCCGACGTATGGTATACGATATAATGTATTTTTTTTAATTTATAGGAAGAGAAATAGGAACCCCCGAAAGTGAGTAAGGTCGTAAGGAATTGAGCACCTTACGAACAATTCCGAATACTAAACAATTCAAGAATGACCGTGGAATTCAAATTGGAAAACGTTGCATAGTTTTAAATTTCTTTTGCATCGCACTCAACCATAGATTCCACTAAAATAACTCTGAAATGTATTGTAAATATATTCGGCATTTGAGAATGAAGAGTCAAATGCAACTGGGTGTCATCATACACCTCGGGTAACTATTTGTCTTCCTAAGAGTTAGCGTCAAATTGTATCCATTTTTCAGCCTTTGATCTATCCATATCGCATATATTTCAGTGAGTTGATATGAAAACGCCGAAATAAGCTGAAGACTTTTCATTTATCGTAATTTTTTATTATTTCTATTCCTTTTCACTTAACAGCCTTTATAGGATGATAAAAGTGATAAACAATAGTTTAAGTGAACTTTTAAACAAAAAAGTTTGAACATCTACAATTGAAGTGAAATCGCGAGGATAAATTTAAATCATCCTAAAAAAGGAAGTTTGTAATGTAATTTCGTATTGGTAATTGGTGTTAATCTAAACTCTTGAAAATATCAATTTCACTATTTATTTTCTTGCAAATATGTAAGAAATATTAGACAACAAATGAATAAAAATTTCTTTAAGGGGTATCAGAAGTTTACTGCACTTTTCTTCAGAATTTTTTTTTTACATTAAAATTCATGTCTAAAATTTGTTGTCGACCGTAATTTTGCAATCTAAATTATCTTAAAAAATTGTTAAATATTAACATTGGATGAAAAAATTGTATAACGAATAAGTAATGTGCAATAATGAAATGTATACGCGAATACAAGAAGCAATTGAGTGCATAAGCTCAATCCTGTTTTCTTATATATACGGCGAACGCACCCTCGGCATTTACAGTGAATCGCTCCACAAGTTCATTCTGATGCTATTGTCATTGAAGATACTGAACAATGTGAAATATGCCAGATTACTCTTAAAACGTATTTTGTATATCACAGAATTTATCATCTTACATATATCGTATTAGGACATATTTGATTAAAATACAATCAGGTACTATATATTTTAAAAACATTGACGTCTGCTGAAGTATCTACTGCAAAGAAGGAATTATGAACAAAACAAGATTTTAATTTTTCCATATTCTCTTCTTATCCTCCAAACATGAGGTTATACAAATTTCTCCATGTTAAAGCTCTTAAATCGAACTTTTTAATTTGCAGTTTAGACTGGATCTCAATTTAGAAAATATTGATTACGAGTAAATAAGTCGTTACAATATCCTCTCACGTGTGAAATCTGTCTAAGGACATACGTTAATAATTTAACGATTACGTTATACATTGTTTGAAATATCCAGAGTCGAAAATCTAAATATTTTTTATTGGAATTATTCGGTTGCAAAGAAATTTTCTGCTCGAAGTCAAATCATCAGCTGTATATTTTAATCGATTGAATTTGTGTGGTATAAAAAGAAAGAAGTGACACCATGTTAGACAATGGAAAAAGTGCACTAAAAGCAGTGGTTCAGCCCCGAGACTTTGCAACGCCACGCCTCACCTCACAATGCACCGGATTAGCGATTGTATTGATCGGTCCTCCTAGGATAGTCTCTAGTATCCCCTTTCTTCCTATACCGAAGGAGCTGCGTTTTGGCCGTTGCGAGCCTTTCGAGGTTTCGAGTCGAGCCGGGAGGCTATATCACTCGGTTTCTACGGCTTATACGCTAGCGCCGGATGCAAAATTAACCACTGGAGGACTCCCGCGCTCTACTTAATTCCCAAGCACGTACGTGCTGCACACCGTGTTGAAATAGTTAATGACGTACAACTTCTCGGCGAGCATCCACTACCGGTTAATTGTAAATCAAACGGAAACTTCCTACCATTCCTATCGTATTTATTTTCCTTTCATTCGCAATTTTGAGAATTCTTATTTACTTGTAATTTTTTTAAACTCCTTTACGGATGAGGCATTCACAGTATGTTCGGTGGAAACTTTTCGAAACGAAGAAAGGACCATTAGAACGGGACGTTAAACAAACAGCAACTGTACATATCAATTCTGTTTTCATGTTATCTTCTTTTACTTCCAAAATTCGAATTTATATCGAGTGATTAAAAACTTTGCGTTTCCCCAGAATAGAAACAAGAGAACTCTTCAGATTAAATGAATGTGAAAGTTTTATTTGACCACCATGGTAAAAAATTTTACATGTCTTTGCGAGGGCCAGGCTTCTGGATCCGTGGCCATAGAAAGGCCATGTTAAATTTTCTACCATATTTATTATAATTTTTAATTTCTTAATCTAAATAAATAAACGTTCTAAATAAATGTTGACAAAACGAGGCTTAATTTGACGTTAACATTTTTTCCGTGACTTTATCCCTGCAAACGCAAAAAGTAATGGTAATGTAACATTTATATATCTGTTTGTTACATTAATGGTATATACATAGTCGTTATATACCTGTTTCTTTTATGTTTGCTGACATTCATACATTCAATACTTGAATATCTTTCCAAAAATTAACTACTAACCGTACCGTTCCAGCGTCATTCAGTTTGATGTTAAAGCTATACCCTTTTTTCTGATGCTTTCTATATTTGTTGGACTTCAATTTCAATGCATAAATTCAAAACTGCATTGAATTGGACTTTCATATTTTTAGTCAGATTTTGATTAAGACGTCAAAATGGAATGTGATATAAAATAACTCATGAAGTGCTATTTGGACATGATGGAAATCCAGATCAGAATTTATCCACTCATATATAATCAACTCTCATACAGATCTAAATCTTATTATGGCGTATAAAATAACATCGCATATTTAGAAAATGGTCTAACGCAGAAGGCTCCATACTCTAACAACACGATTTTATATTCGAAAGATATACTAACCAGCAGTGTTAACACCTTATTGTTACTTCACATACATACATATCGAAAGCACGCGTTCTTTATAGTTTATTGTAAAAGTAATTCCTCGGATAACGAAAGAATCCTAAATTCGGTTTATACGAAGTGATCAAGTTGTCGTTGAATGTAGGTGATCCTGCGTTAAAGAAATATTTAATTAACAATCAGTGAATAGTTCATTTTCATCAGTGTTTGCTGATGTTTGAGGGAGTAAATAATTTAAAATTTCCATATTTTTGTAGGCGATTTAACGTTATTAGTTATTAGTATGACATGTAACATTTAACATCCATTATTATATATCGAAATTAACCTATAAGACATATAGTACATATTATATCTACTTTTAAATACAAATGCGTAAACTAAGTACACAGGTTCTATTTCTTAAATTATTTAATATATTATTATATATTATTTGTTATATATAATAATATATAATAAATATAAGTAAATGAAAATAAGATTGTCATTTTGAAAATGCGAGTTTTCAATTATCGATCATAGGTATCAAAAAAATTGAAATCAGGTATTTTAAACTCGTCGGTATACAGTAAAGTCTATGTATATAAGAGCTTTACACAAATTATGATAAAAAACTTCTTTAACAGGTAAGGTCGTTTAATCATATGCATATAGTTTCCTTCTGTTTTGCTATATTTTGATGATCGGTGAAATACACCTTAAGATGGTTCTGAAGTAGAACAGTTATCGACCGAGCTTTTCAACCATAAAAGTATGAATAAAAAGGGATTGAAGCGTTTTTTCAAAATTTGAGCTTTGGAAGGGTGATTCTACATAACATATATACAATCCTTAAAAAAATATCGATGAAATTGGTTGAAAATTAAGCGAGAATTATCCGAAATAAATTATTTTCTCTTGCCAGCAGCCAAACTAATTTATTTGGAAGATTTTTTTGAAGATGGTATATGTTATGTAGAATCACCCTTCCAAAGCCCGAATTTTGAAAAAATGTTTCAATCCTTTTTTATTTATACTTTTCCTGTTTTGAGGTTAGGTCGGT
>JAPYZR010003234.1:0-14674 GCA_030522945.1 Trichopria nigra
AATAAAAAGAAAAAAAAAAAAAAAAGAAAAAAAAAAAAAAAAAAAAAAAAAAAAAAAAAAAAAAAAAAAAAAAAAAAAATAGTCAAACGCAACGCAATAAAAAAACTGTCGATCGATTGATGTACGTTGAGCGCTTTGGGCTCGTGAAAGTTGCAGTCGCTGAACTTGAGTCATGTCCTCCACGTTCAGATTGAAATATTAATATAGATTCGAATAAACAATCTTACCACTTCGTCGCTACAAGTCCCTCTTACCAGGCGAGACACTCGATTTGTCGTAGCTTCAGTCAAGTCTGTCAGGAAATGTTAGGCGGTGAAAAGGGATAGCAGGGACAGGGGAAGGCAAAAAAGATTTAAAATAGTGCCGTAAAGGAAGTCTCAACAGTGTTTTCCTGGCCTTAATAAAATATGTAGATCGTTTCCGGAATATATACCGGGTGACCGTAGCCGCCTCGACGGACGAGAGATAGAGGTCCGTCGTTCATTAAAATTCCACGCGGGTGTTCCGGAGTCTCGACATATAGCGTAGTAGATAGCGCAGCATCACAGGTGGATTGGAATATGTGTATCCTTGCTCGCACATCTCTTTTAGTTCGCGTTCGCCCTGACACGGTTTCGGTATCCAGAAGCTTTCTGTGTGTAGTATGTCCTACCTATGTACATGTGCAGGTAAGCTTCGATGTTTGCACCCTGCTGGTGGGCGGATCCCGCGAAACACAGGCCTTAATACGAAGCTGGAGTTCAAAGGTGGTCCCCGCAACAACGCATCTAATTACTCACTTCCGCCCGAGTCGGGATCGGCAAGAGAGGCGGGGACGGGGAATTTACATCTTGTTTGTTCAAGCACCTGTAGTAAGGCTGCCCCCGTCGATGGAGATTGGATGCGAAGCTGCCTATACACAAGCGATTGCCTTTGCGGCGATCGACGGGTCGGAGAAGCTGGGCTTTCGCAACTTTG
Source organism: Trichopria nigra (assembly GCA_030522945.1). NCBI lineage: Eukaryota > Metazoa > Arthropoda > Insecta > Hymenoptera > Diapriidae > Trichopria > Trichopria nigra. Next base: position 958 of record JAPYZR010003234.1, read on the forward strand.
CGCCGTGGTTCTATGTGTACCACGACGGATCTGTGTAGTCAATTGGATTTTCTGCCGTGGACTACTTTACATCCGGGATGCGCTTAGGATGCGGGGCTCTAGTCGATGTACTGTGCGCTTAATTGGTTTTGTTTTAGAGATGTTATGGAGCTTTAGTTTACTTATTCCTAGGAAAAGCGGCTTTGCATAAGGAAATGCATTCAACCTTAGAGGGTGAAGGGTTGTCATTCTACCGCGAAAACCAGGAGTTAGTTCAGGCATTTTTCAACTTGAAACAAGTCGTGAATAAAATTATTTTTGTAGAATTTTCTCAAAAATTTCAAGAAAAAAAATTAAGAGCCATTTTATTCTTAACATTTATTTATTGTTCGCCTACATTCTTTACATAATATATCAGGGGATAAAAAGATAAAAAGATAAAAAGAATCGGTCAATTATATTAGTATTTACAAATTAATACAGAAATTTATTCAAATGACATATAGACAAATGACAAAATTAAATGAAAAAAATTACAACACTAGATTTCGGAGTATAATTAGCAAGAAAATTTATAAAATTACAGAAATAGACCTGAAAACATGAACTTATTGTTAGATAAAAACTAACTACAAATTATGGAATAAGTGTATTACATAAATTTATCAAATGTTTTACTAACGAGGTGCAGAATTATGCTTTTAATTTACCATTCCCTAATTTCTTGGCTAATAATCAATACATTCGATTCCTTGTTCATCTACGTTTCGATGTTTCAATAGTAGTTTCACTGCGTTGTTATGCGTACTTTTTACTATTGCTAATATTTTACTTTTTGATTTTGATTCATCGAAATCGCTACTTTCTATTCTGTCATTTTTATATGAACATACAAAGCGATATTGAAAAATATTAAATTATTCTGATTTTTAAAAAATTGCTAGGCAATATTTTCGAATAATTCGCAATTAGCACAGATTATTTTTAACGTCGAAAGCGTGGTTGTATAAAAAGACTTCTTTCTTCCATTACAGCAAGCAACCCGTATAGTACGGTTCATTCTGCAGTCCGTGTATGAAAAGACTCTGATACGAAAAGAACGTGTTAGTAACTGGAAAAAGCACAAGAGTGTATGATCAATATCAGCTTAAATCTACAACGAGAATGTAAGATGGAAACATCAACAAACCCTCTGAAACTGCAGTAGCATATAGCCACTCATTTATTGCTACTAGGAATGTGTAAATTGAAAATAATTCGTGATGTTGTAATCATTGAAGATTATGATTAAAGTTTCTTTACATATTTCCGTGACACCTGCATTGCCTTCAAAGTCACCGGCAAAGATGGAACGAAGTGTAATCAGAGTAAAATGTTTCTTTCGCAGTGGAGTTCTTTTCTACAGTCGACAAAGTCTGTGCACTTTGTCAGTCGGTCATTCATTGGCGTCACTCTCGAGATTTTACAACTGTAAAAATTCACGTAGACCTCGTGTGTATTTCTCGAAAGTTCTTCGCGATTTCAGTTTTGAAGAACTGTATTTTTCACGACGAAAAATCATAAAATATATTGAAATTGAAATTTGACTGTAATTTTTGACAACAAATTATTATAGTCGTGTAAATCGGCGAAAATCTAAACTCTCGACAAGTCTCCCAATAATGCATTCAGAACCCTATAGTCACACCGTCTTGAGGAACCTTTCGAAAGTTTAAAAATTGTTCGAAATTTCGTACAGAATCGATGAACGCTAATTTGAGGAAACTAACCATGAGGAAAAGAGTTTATAACAAAGAGAAAGATGTTTAGCATTTCAATAGTAGATACATATGTATACATGTAAATAATTTAAAAATAAACATAGGGAATAGCATTTCATCTTCAAGTAACCCCACAAAATTATCATTGATGGTACTTTTCCAGTACACCATTTGTTCACTTCTTGAAAACAGAAATGGTCACCTTATGTCTAGGCATTAACTGCGCTAATGTTGCAAATATTCCAGATTCTTTGTGGAAACGCAAATGCGCATACGCACGTAATGTAAACGCAAAGTGCTCCCGAGCATTGCAGTCAACTCGATAGCGACACTAGTCATTTCGGCGGCGATACGCTTGCCTCGATAAGCTAGTGGCTTTCAGCCGAGAACTCTTATCTTGCCCTCAAATCCCGTAATATCGGTCTGAATGGTTCGTAATGTCTCTTCGTTTCGACGCTTCGGTTGCAATTTAGAAAAAGATTTATGTTTCCTCCTGTGACAGCCGAGCACAGATAGCCTAGACGAATGCTCTCGAACTCACGCTTCATGCATCTAGAGGTCACTCATTTATGACCTCCGGGATCTTCTTACACAAGACTTATTAAAAAACAGCTCTTCATCATAAATGTAGATTTGAATGTGACTTTTGTCTCAAATTGAAACGTTTATCGTTGTATATCAAAAGAAAAAAAAAAGTTTTTTGATTATACATATATCATCATGTATTCGCTATTATAAGATAATTTTTGAATGGGGATATTCAAACATTGGGTTACAATTGTACAATTGACAAATTAATTAATAAATAGTTGAGTCTATGTGACAAATATAAAAAAATACCATATTTATTTTACGCTAAAAAAAAAGATGTATTTCTTACTCTAAAAAAAAAAGATTTATTTCTTAAAAAAAAAAAAGATTAAATGTATACATTGCAATTATTATACAGCAATATAAATTAGTAACTACCTATTATTTTTTAAATGTTTTGTTTTCAGGTATTATGTTAGTGTGCGTCTAAAAACTTATTTTCCAAAAATCACACAACGTAAATGTTAAAGAATACATTTACTCCATATTTTATTTGGATACTTTGTTAAAAGTATAAAAAAGTTGGTCCTTACAACTAAATATATATATATGGGGCAATTCACGTCACTCTCCAGGCGCGGCGCACGAGCGTCAAAACCTTCCATGTTCAACTCGTGTTTACTCCAGATTGAAGTGTCGAAACTAAAAGTTTTATATATGAAATTTGTTCATTTTTTCCTCAGCTTTCTAACGGTGCAATTAGTTTTTCCAAAATTTTCCATTTTCACTGAAAAAAATTATAAAACACGTTATATCTCGAAAAGTATATTTTTAATATTTTTTTTTACCATCTAAATCGAAAGCTGAGGAATTTTTAAGTCGAAAATTATATTTTTCAAAGAGTAGTAAAGTTGTTTTCATTAAGAATGACACCGCGAAAGAGAAGGCTATACGCCGTTTCAGCGCACGGAAAGGCACGGCCGCGGCGCGGCGCAGCGCGCTTCTCGTAAACACACGCATTTTACGTTTATACTTATATCATTATCATTATTATTAATAATCATCATAATTGTGAATGAATCATCATTCCTTATTAAATACGGAATATCAATTAATATCTTATTTACTTTTATATTAATAATTCCTATGAACGCCAATTAACTTGATACATTTTTTCTTATATACTCTATATATATATTTTGTTTTATTTTATTCTATTTTCTGATATTTACAATACACAACTTTTTGTTTATTGTATACAGAAATGAATTTCACATTTTTGTAATTATATTTTTTTAATTTCTGCGACTGTTACATTTCTCGTACTGTGGGAAGATTTGATCGGTTAATAAATTTAATAAAAGGAAATTGACATGGCGCTCATCACTTTCGAGAGAAGCGACATCTACATCAGTTTGCTGGACCAACATATACCTGACGTTCAGCATAAAATGTCGGTAAAACAGGGACAGATAGAACGTTTTCTGGCACTATCGGCACTATTAATGCAACTGCCCATATAGTAATCGGGTTCCGTCGGTTAATCTCGAAAATTTTCGAAAAGCTTTTGTTGTGTATATCCTTTGGAAACCACATTATCAAAAAGTAGCAGGTCTTCATAACTCTATTTTTAATTTTTTCCTAAATTTCTTACGAAGTTAATAATTGCAAATATTTGTGCATAATATATTATATATATGTCAATTTAAATTTCTTTATTTTCCGAACACTTTACGAATATAATAATAATAAATAATTTTAGAATATTCGTATTATTTGTAATAAATATTGAAAGAAAAGTCGAAATAAAGAAATGTTTCTTAGGTTCTCTCCATATAAGCAGTTTAATAATTAAGATAATAAACAGCTAAATTTTCATTTATATATGTAATAACAATGATCCAGGCATTTTTTACCTTAGTTGACTAAAAAGGAATATAAGTCAAATGAAGCATTTTCGTCTTTAGAAGACCAATTCTGAGAAATCTCAAAAAAATTGTTTTCCCTCAAAGCTTATAAATGTATTTAAATAATTCGTCATATGACATGACAACAAAAACATTAAACAGGAATTGTGTGCATATTCATAAACGTGAATTATGTAATAGTACATGAACAAAAATATCCCATCTTCTCTCTGCCGCATGAGCCCTCATCGAATGATTAATAGATGTGTAGTTCCCAGAGGAAAGACTAGCCAATAAGACAGCAGGAGAGTATACGGTGAAATGAAAATTCTACGTAGAATATATAACATTCATAAATGCGTTCTACATGAGACAAGAATAGTATAATCACGATTAATTTTCAGCGCCATTTACTCAATTAAATGATATTTTTTCTAAATTGAAAATCACACTCAAAATAATATATTATCAATGAAAAAAAAACATTTGGATTTCTGATATATTTATGTCTTTTAATAGTAAAATGTATTACATTTTGATTGACTGGGTTTCTAATGGTATTGCTGAAGCAATAATCTGTCAAATATTATTCTCTACTAAATTATGTAGACATTATTAAAGTAATATTAACAATGTATATTTTTGTATATTTTTAAATTTATTTCCGAATTTATTACATAAAAAATTGACAGTAAATCATACAAGACAGATAGTTAAAAGCAGAATATAAAAAAAATTTAATTGATGCATTCTTCAGAATTCCATAAATTTTAACAAAACACGAGCAAAAGTTTTCCTACAAATATGTATGAAATAATGTATAGGAAACCATATTTCGTAATGTATAATTTATAATCTTGTTAATTCCCCTTCATTGTATACATGCTCACTCTTGACGAGGATACCCCTCTGATTTCTTGACTTTCAAGAGATCCCCATTTTCATAAAAAATTCATGGCAATATGGCAAGGATAGGTTGGTCGTCAATCAATTACAGCTTTTAAGCTAGAGAAATGTCCATGTCCGTATTTGATTGATAACCTCTTTGCAGTAAAATTATTTTATTATTAAATTGTATATTTAAACTAATTATTAATTAAAATTAAAACAAAATTTCATTTTAAATTTAATCAAATAAAGACTTATTATTTGATATTCACAATTTTAGATAAGTTAACCTGATTCATGTCACAATATCAATCTGATCGCGCACTTTAAAATTTGTAATCAATTCTTATAACATTTTATCGAGTAAATTTAAATCATCAAGCAAAATTGCATTAATATAATATAACGTAAAACGTCAGTAATCAGAATCCGAGAAAATGTATCGACGTAATAGTTGACGCAGTTCAGAGTTGATACAGAATCATACTTTAAGTTCCCCGACGACACGATTGTGCAGCGTTCGGTGACCAGAAGTAATATTGTTAGTCAACCCTGTAAACTATTGCAGGAGTTTAAAGCAGAAGCCTTAAATGTGCGAGAACATGCTCTCAGTGGCGCCAATATTGCCTTGTGCTTACCGCCGCCAACGGGATTCAAGCACGGTAAATTAATTTTTTCGAAAGGTAGTGGCAAATTAAAATAATATTATCTATTTTCGACATTTCAAGTAATTAACTCTGTTTCGTGTGTATTTAATTATCACCAAAAGCGAAATGTATATAGAAATCGTGCGTTGGTAAAATGTGCTTGATCCGCAATTAATGTGTAATTATAAAGAGTATTACATAACACGGCAAATGAACAAATTTACAAATTTATATTTAAAGAAAATTAATTCTTTTAATCTTCTCATCTTTAATCATACACAGTAGTTTATTCGTACCAATACTAATTAACATCAACATACATTAATTATAATACATAATTACAATGTATATAGACGAGCAGCATATAGTGTAAAATAATATAGAGTATTATTATAATACAACTTCTTAAAATAATTACATATATAAAATAAAAAAAAAAAATATTAAATTTGATAAGCAAAAATGATTTGTTTAAATCCAATCTAAACTGCAAGCCGAGCGATGATTAGATTATGAACGATCAATTCTAATTTTATTTTTTCAACTTGACCTGTCCATATCAGAAAACAACTTTCTCAAACCCACAAAGTCAGAATATTAGAAACTAATTTTGAGAACTTAAATTAGCCGGCTACGATCTATTTAGAATTCTTTTCATTTTAGTGTTACTTTCATACGAATTTCTTTTTACTGGATTAGGATTAAGATAATCAAAAACATATAGCTTTTCCTATTGCATTGCTGCGAAATCTGCTTCAGAGTTTATGATCTTCATTTTTATTCAAATTGATTCTACAAATCGTTATAATTCTACTTTCGTCTTTTTAATTAGGTTTACAGTCGATTAAACCGCATTTATTAATTCTGTTTAGTGCAAACAGCAACATTTTGATCTTCGTGGAATTACCGGGTCCTTTTATCAGTCCAACTGCATTTCTTTTATTACTCCTTCTCGTTTCAAGATGCTGATTCTTTGCCTGACCTTCCGCTCAAGGACTGTTTGTCACTGGTGTCCCTACTAGAGTTCGTGCGACAACATCACGGCTCTTGAGGTCCGAGGAGCGTAAAAAGTTTCTCGCTTCAACAAAGTGAAAAAAACCTGGAGAGGCAAATTATATTAAATTAGATCTAATATAGATCTACGTTTTTCTATCTTTATTTTTCAATTGTGGGTAAAATAGATCCGAGTGTATTTAGTCTCATTTTATCAATCAGCTTATCTGAATTCACTTAGTTTGCATAAGGTAAGATTCTATTCAAAAATGTATCCTCTTAATAGTTTCATTTCATTCATTGTTCATCAGATAATAAGCAAACTCTTTTTACTCGGAGAAATTTGGATTACAATAAACAAAGAACATTTATAACTCCATGGAAAACCACTTTATTATTGCTCATTACATAAAAATGTAGAACATTTAATACATTCTACATTGAACGTTTATTTATATTTTTCAATAATAATTTGATAATATAACATTCTCGTAATTTTAGATATTTCCTTGCATGTTAGTATGACATTGCTATCATTCAAAAAGTAATGTATTTCAATTAATTTATTCGTAAACGTAAGAGCAACTTGACTGTTTACGCTGTAGGTATAATTTAAATTCAAATCAATTTGCATAAAGTCAGTACCCGCATTTCACTTTGAAAAGATCAAAACGTAACGGCCAAATGGGACACATCCTTGAATAAATATAGTGCTTTCGGAATATGTAAAGGACAATATGACATATTTTGATGCCATGCAAGGAGAATAATTATGATAATAAAAAATTAATTCCATCACTAATTAATATAATCATTTCAATATTTAAAAATTTTTCTAAATTAATTTACTTTTTTCATAGGATCTCGGATTAATTTATGCTGTTCATGAGATGTGATTTTCAAATAAATATTGTTTGGCCATTAAATTATGTATATATCTTCATGATTCGAAACTGATTATTTATTTATAAGGGCGATTTCTAAATATAGCGATTGAAAATTTTCAAAACTCCTTTATTAATATTATTAATGCAATGCATTAGTCGTTTTAATTTTCTTGATAGTTAAATTACAATTTAATAATACAGACAATAATACAAAAATTAGGTTTCGGACATTTCATTTATTAACATCTAAAATTCAAAGAAATTTCGGCATTTTTATCATCGCTGACGAATGCAATCAAAATAACTTATCCTTATATATTTCGATTTTAATATACAAAAATTCAGAAAAATCTTCTAGCGCTTGGTATTCGAGAAATTCCAGGATTATCGAATCTCAATGTCGTCAGCAAAAATGACAAGTGACAGGCCCACTATTACTGTATTAAAAATACAAAAAGTTGACTATTACTCGAAGTCGGTACTTTGGCGTTGTCGAGCCGGCATTACTGGTAAAAATTCTTGCAAGTCGAATTTCGACCTATTTCTAGATGTGATATTGCACGTAAATCTAATAATCACGCGTGAGTATTTTAACGATATGTGAGTAATCTTGCTTTATATAATATTAACCAAAAGAGTATAATATATAAAAAAAACTATAATAAAAAAAAAAAAAAACACGAACAACTGAAACGTCTCGAATAAAGAAAGCCAGACATATTTTTCTGTGTAGGTTAAATGTAGTCTTGAATTCTTTATAATAACAGCATACATAATGTTATATTGTTATTTTTATCATTTTAAAAGACAGTAATAAACTTCCACAGTCTATACGTAGTATATCACTATGTTAAATTTCTATTAAATAAAAATCGAGAAATCTTTAATTACGAATAATAATAATAATAATAATATAAAAAGCTGTTAGTATTCAAAACTAATAAATCAAATGACATGCCAATTTATGAATGCATATTGATCGAAATGTGCAAGTTCATAGTGTACATTTATAATTGAATATGTTTATTTACGGGTGTTATATTTCTCTCTCGGAATTCTGCTATTAATTTGCGAGTGTCTACCATCATTTTCGTTATACCAATAAAATTATAAAAATACTCGTGACGCATTCATGTTTGTCCAAGCTACACACGTGTCCAGTTATGTAATAATCAAGTCTACTACCCAATTCCCGACGGAAAGTACGTCGATACGTCGATCATGTTCCGCTCGGGTGCATGCTTACAGCAACCCCGTGGACACTGTTGCATATTGTCAAAATATGCCAATATGAACCAGGTCATTGAAGGATGGGCAGCTGAATAATTGACTCGATTATTTAAGCATTTCCGTAATAAATTCATTGAGTTTCGTCGTTTTTTTTTCTGTATGAGCAATTCTTATGAAATACCGAAGCTTATATAATAATTGGGTTACAATTATATTTTAAAAATTCACTTTTTGTTTGGTCGAATGCTTTGTAAGCTATTATTGGCAAAAACGTGCTTCACACGTATCAAAAATTATCGCTTCAAAATTGTAATGCGGAATTTTTTCGCAATCAAAACCGACAATCACTGCGCATATGATGGGTCTATACAGAGCCCGATTTTATAGGTTGGATGTCAAACACAATGATGTGAAATATTTTATCACGATGCTAATATTACTTTTCCCTTGAGTATAACACGTTCAATTGGTTGCTATAGAATCCAACTTTTCTAGCCAATTAAAAAAATTAACAAATATTAACTTGTTTTTGTTTTGGCTTGTTTACTGCTGACTTTCGCCACTGATATCGTTCATTTAATATTATATGTATATTTTTACGTACGGTTTAAATAATCATGCTGTAAATAATTGTACTGTCAGTAATTTGCAACTAAATTACACCCATGTAAATCGTTAAGAACCAAGTAGGTAGTTAAATATAATGATCATTATTAAATAATATTCAACATTGAATAAATATAATTTTCTGCCCATTACATTAATTGTTATTACATTAATACAATATAATTAACGTAATAATATTATTATAGAATTATTTTACTTATAACACATGCATAATTTATTTCACTTTTCATTAAAATAAAATTTAAAAGGAAAAATTAATTCGACAAAATGAACTTTAATTATTTCGTTTTATAATTTCATTCTTCATACATAAGTGATTATCGCTCCATCCATCATTACGATATTTTGTCGTCCGCAGGATAATAATATATACATTTTTTATTCGTTGATTTTTGATTATTGGAAATGACTAGATTAGGTTATATTTGGTATTTTAAATTATATATTTTAAACGCAACGTGTTAGGGAATGTGATCTCAAACAAATTTACCTGTCACCGTGATCTACTAATTATGATTTACTCTTCGTAAGTGTGATGATCATTCATGAATCTTTTTTTGAGATTTCTTTCTAAAATTATAAATTTAATGTTGAACCTTGAAATGTCAAGCAAAATGTTATTGGCGTATATGATATGACCATGAAATACTATATTTAGTTTTTGTAATTATTGAAATGTAATTCTATACAATACACCATTTAAAATCTACTACTTCAAAAGTACATCAGAATATCACGATGACATATGCAGTAAAAGGTAACGGTATACCGGTACAGTATTTTGTGCCTACATTGTATTGCGTAATAATAATTATGCTACAAATTATTTGTTTTATGTATGCAATTTTACGCGCTATTGTTTCATGATTGAATACGTCCTTTGCGGTATCGATTACTTGAACCCATTTACACATAGTTCAAATGACAATAAAACATTTGTGTAAAATTGTGACATCACTAAATTGGACGTATAAAATGTATTTTTTGACCCAGGTGCACCCAAAATTTACTTTCATATACGCAACGCGAGCATCAAATTACATTTTGGCGCCCGATGGAACGAATGTCATGCACAAAACTAAGTGGGAAGCGGAAGGTTAAGAATGAAAAAATTGAGTTGTAAGAAGCCAGTAACAATCATTAATATTATTAATTGCTGGTTTATACTAATAAATAAAACCTTTTTTTTTTTTTTGTTCTTTGATAACAGTGTTTTGACGTTATAAACGCGAAATCTTACATTCAATTGTTCCAGTATGAAAATCACAGATTCCAGGAAGAAGAAACTGTCACAAAAGCATCATGTTCTGAGATAAAAGTATAAGGCTCTGCAGTGCAAAGATGTCGATGAGACAATACGACGAAGAGTCGAAACGATTTTGCATTATACGAATGGTTCACATTCTACGTATCTCGTTCGATAGTGTAAAAGAAACGATAACAGGTTCAATGCGCTTTGTACATACCTGAATCGTACGTATGAAGCGAAACGACACCATGTACAGTCGGAGAAATTGTCTGGGAGTCACGAAATTGTTATTGCAAAGCTCTCACATAGTTCTACAGGATAAAAATAAATCAATTCTAGATTTTAAAATGTATTTTTGTATGCGATAAGTTTCACAAATTCAACGAAAACATCGGATATACATATTTACAAACCAAATATTTGTTCGAATATTGATTCCTTAATAACAATGACTGATAAAGATAGTTTTCATTATTCCATGCTTGAAACCAGGTTCTAAATCCCATGCAAGAATAAATCGAAGAAATTTCATCCCTTAAAAAAAAAAAAAAAAAAAAAAAAAGGAAATTTTTTAAAAAAAAAAAAAAAAAAAATATATCCGTACAAAATAAATGATCCATAGTAAATTTCTATTTTACATTTATTTTTATATTTATTGAAGTTTTATAATATAATTTCTATATATTTTATTGATTTTATGTGCATAAAACTATGTAGGAAAACATCTTGTGTTAAAACTTCATGTTCAAAGCACAGGTTGTTAAAAATCATAACCGATTCACAGGTGCTTTTTTAACAGAGGCAGTTATTTATTACATGCTTTTCCGCCTACGGAGTAAATTAAATGTAAGGTCGAAGACCACCCTTCGAATCAATTTCTGCCAAATGTAACCTCCACGGGACGTCGTAATGTACGAGTTGAGTTTTTTAACTGGAAGGAAAAAAAAAATAACGATTTAATGATTTTACGACTGGACTTTGTCACGGAATATATAGGTACAGTTGTTCGAAAAGAGCCAAAGAGGCCCGATCAACCCCAAAATAAAACAGGAAAAGTGTTTTTCGCGCATAGTCAAAAAAAAGCCGCTACCTTGTTTTTACTTCCTGATGTCGCACTTTAAAAGGTATACTTTAAAGGTTTTATGACCCGTACTGCATGGCCAAAATACATTCTTTTCGACCCGTACTTCGAACGCATGATAAAATAATTGTTTTGTATATTCTCTTTGGCGGTGGTATAAGTGTGTAAAAATAAAATGATTTGTAGAGAAAGTAATAAACAATATTTGAAAATAACAACTGTAAAAAAAAACTTATAATTGAACAATAAATATTATAAAAATATTTGTTTAATAGCGTAAACGAACGATTCGAATTAATAGCACGAATAACCATACGAACTAATTAAGCACATAGTTAATGCTACGTAAATGAATGTTTTACAACATTAGTCCTTACTCGAATACCGCAATAAATGAAAGCGCATTAGGTATAACGCAAGTCGTTACTATAGCTGGTGTTTTATTCGCCACGATATTTACGATAGATATGGCGTTCTACTCGCCACGAGTGATTTATATAGTAGTATATGGCGTATTTAAAAGCATTCCTCGGATGATCACACGAGAGTACTGTTTTGCCGGCGGAAAATCGGCATAAAATAGACAAAGCGGCCTCGAAGGTTGCTCTGCCGATGTAGTCATAATCGCGAATGGTACTTTCGCACGCTCCACTAGGGAGACTCTTTCTACTGGAATATAATGGCCGATGAGTATATACACGTTCGGCTTTGATAATTACAATAATGATTGGCGCACGGTGAACGAGAGAAAGAGTAGAGTAGTCGCCGAGCAGGTTGCGGCGCTCTACTGGTCCTCTCGGAATTATGAGGAGTGGTTATCCTGTGGAGCACGTACACGCTCTTATTACTGCCGGTGATTCCTTTCGTGCGAGTCACGAGCTGATGGCGAGAGAGACCGCCAGAAAAAAAAAAAATAAATAAATAAAGAAAAAAAAGTGACGCGGAGCGTCAAAGACAAAGACAGTACGAGACAGGAACATATATATATATATATAGAGAGAGAGATGCAGTATAAAGAAAACCAAGATCAAAAGAGTGTAGGAGAGAGAAAACCGAGGGGCTTATTACGCAATTACGAAAGTCATTCTGCTCGCATTACTGTCCTCTTTTTAAAGCCCAACCTCCCGTTCCAAGACGGTACTTTTATGCGTCGCAACCTCGATGGTGATTTTTCGCCTTTTTGTTCGCAATGCGGTAGTTTTCATCCAAATGTCCATTACGAAATGCATGTATTCATTTGGTACTTTATTGAATTAGTTGTTTCTATCCCTCCGATCTGTTATTTTGTATCTACTAAAAAAACCTTTTAGATGTTTGATGTGTTTTGATGTAACATATATATTTTCTCTTTGATGTAATACTTTAGAAAAACATGGGAAGAAATAAAAGTATATAATTATCAATTATTGATAAGTTTTGATAAGTATCATTTGATTTCGTGCATACTTTGTCTCATCTCGCAAAAGAAAATCGGGTTATAATACAAAAAATCGTTATATAACCCGTTAAATGTTTCCAGTTTCAGAAACGTTGTGTCCGTGTAACGTTCCAATTTTCGGGCCATAAAAGTTTCTGTATTAAGATATGAAAACGTCGAACGTCCCACCTCTGAAACATCATAAAGAAACATTATATTGAAAAAGTTTATCTGTGGTTATAACGATTGTACTGAAACCTCTCTGGGACTTTCTAATTCATTCTACAGAGGACCATAAAAACTGAATTAGTTAATATTATGACTTGAATTTTGAAACCTTATTTTTTATAACAAAAACAATAGGAAAGTCATGCAATACCAATAAAACTTCGTAAAAGCTGCCTTCTTCTAAACTTCAAGTGTTCTCTGACTTAAGAAGTTAGTATCGTGAAAGGTGGATCTAAAATGTATTATTCAAATCGCTGTGCGAGTTTATTTTTGACATTGCACGTGACCTAGCG
>JAPYZR010003235.1:0-21677 GCA_030522945.1 Trichopria nigra
AAATAACTTTAAAGGAGAACTTATTTACAGTTATTAACATTCGCATATGATAGAACGACTGAAAACACGTCCGACTCGTTAGACAGCTAATACGCTAATTATGAAATTTTGTTAGGAGACATTTCATATTAGGAGACATTTCATAGATTTAATTCCATGAATTTATAGAACTATTTATTTAGAATAATCTTATTATCGACGATCGCATTCAGACCAGATTCCGACCGTGTGGCCCCTTTGAAGTTAACAGTGAAAATCTTATACCTCCAACTTTGGCGAGGAGGCATCCTGATGGGCTTGTACGAATTTTATCACGATGATTGTTCATTCGCACCGACCCTTGCCCATGAGCCGAATGCTTGTCTGGATTACGTTAGATCTTTGAATGAAAAAGTGACTCGCCTCCTGAGCGTTACTCCAATCGAACCGCAAAAGTTTGCATTCACCGTATTTCCGATGGTGTTCTTCAACTCGCGAAGTCAAAACTGGCTCCTCTCCTCATTTATCATCCTCCCGACGCACTTCCTCAATTTTTCCCTCTTCCTGAGATTTTTGCAACAATGAGAATTCGACGCGAAGAACCTTTCGCATTGGACTACAAACACACCTAATAAATATAATAATAAATGACGTATATATCACCACATTTCGTGCTTCTCGTATTTGTGTGTCTCTCTCTCTTTTCTTATTTAATATATCGCCGATAGATGTTCATACGAACGTACAGTATAATATTGTGTACGTGTAATGGATATACAATGACATTCAGTGAAAGTACAATGGACGTAAACATAAGTAGATTATCTAATGGACAAAAAAATTATTCGTACATTTAGATACATCCACTGTATACGTTGAATTTACGACCGCATGCACGAAAATTGGCGGAATCATGAACGTCCATCAGTGATAATTGGGATTGTATGAATTAAAATTACTATCTTTGACGGCTGCTTATACAATGACTATTGTAAGAAGTGTATCACAATCGAAACGACGTCACAATGTGGAGTTCGGATTGATGTTTTATGTTTGTTTATCTGCAAAAATATTAAGTAACATTCAAAATTTATTAATTAATATTAACATATATTAATGTTTCATATATTATACTGCAATTTTGCAAACTTTTGTGTTATATTCTAGAAATTTGTTTTTTTATTTCAAAATTAAGTAACTATAGGGGCTTCGCCCCTGTGGCCCTCGGGCGCCAACCCCACCAGGGGCTCGCTAATAAATTCATTACGATTCCAAATCATATATATGTATATTTCGATTTACACCTCGCTCAGACTTTGATTTATATTATTTGACCATTATTCCTCGTTCTTATTCGATATTCAGGATACGCCCCTTACTCGTGATTGGATGTATCTGAACTTTTGTGTTTCACCACCTTTCTCTCAGAATTAATTTCCTTAACTGTATATTGCAATGATAATTAATCGTTTATGAGTTTAGCAAAGCTGAAGTCATTCGAATAATAAATAAATGATCTTGTGTATCAATTAAATACACCGCGATATGATTGCAGTATGATTTTCACCACGTAATTCGTTAGATTCCTGCAGTTGATTAATAACTACTGACAATGTTATTTCATTCATATTCTATATATATATATATATATATATATATATATATATATATATATTAACCGCTTATTTTAGTAAATGTAAATGCATATAAGACAGTTTAATTAAGAGAGACTTATTATGCTTGTATTCTGAAAAATTTTTTCGACCATTTCTTACAAGAAGAATTTATGTATTTTTTGTCATGTGGAACAATAAAGATTTAAATAATATTATATATTACTAAAATGTATTATGTAAATGGTATTAAACATACATACATCAGGAATTATCATATTATGTTAACTAAAAATTCATTTATGCAATGGAAGATGAACCAACCCTTGGTTTATCATTATACTTCCTTTGATTATGTCTGTGAAATATTAAAATATTGATCGAGCAGAGATGTGTTATCATGAATAATAAAGAATGCGACTCTGATATTGCAATATAGAATACCCATAAAAATAGTTTAAAATAAGCTGCGGTTGTTAAACGACTGACTCGATGAAGATATAGTAGAACGAATGTCGATATATACGCTGAATCGGCACGTTAACGTAAAACGTGTAGTTTATGCTAAGCTTTTTTGTACTTTTTGAATTCAATAAGATAATAACCAGAAATATATGTAACCTACCATTTTTATGCGGAATTATCTTACAATAAAATCGATGTTTTTAGCCAACTTTTCAAGATAATCTCTTTCCAATAAGTCAGCTATAAAAAGTAATTTATTGATATAAGTGATTAACTTTGGATTAATTTGGATATTACGAGTTTTTTTTAGTACTCATTTAGAATAACTAATGTTCAAAAAAATTTGTTAAGTTTGAAATTAGAGTCAGCATTTTTTCTTAAAATTTAAAATAGTTGTTAGCCTTCCCCTCTCCATCATTTTATAGATATTTTTAAAAAACTTTTTATTTTTTTATTTGAAAATATAATTTGAAAACAGATTTTTTTGGCTATCAATTTTCGTTCGTAAGTTCGTGCATGGATTACACATATATATGTGTAATCCATGATATATGTAAAGAAATATAACAAATATATCTTAACGAAAGAACCTTATCTTATTGCATTTTTGGGATTTTGAGTATGAAACGTGTACAATTGATAAACTAAATTGGTGACTAATTATTTTTAACCAGAGCAATCGAATTAAATATTTTGTTCGACTTCTTATATGGGTGGAAATAATAATTGACACGAAAAACTTCGCGCATGCCCAAAAGTTTAGGGGAACAAAATTAAAAGACCATAAACTTGCAAGTGATCATTATTTTATGTATACATAATTTTTAAGGATTTAATGATTAATTTGTTGAGTTATTACATTAATGTTATTAAGTCATCCTATTAATCATTCTTTATAGTTCTTTTTTTCTTTTAACCAAAAATTCTGTATATTTTGTTTCATTAAATATCCAATTTTTCACTTGCCGTCTGCAACAAAGAGTTAAAACACTTTTATAACGAAACTACTGACTTACTCGGACTCTTCTTAAGAGACAACGTTTTCACGCTTCTGAGCCCCTACTCTAGTTATAAAATGAGATAGTATGCATCCGTTATTCATAAATTACATTAAATTTTAATTCAGAAAAGAAAGCATTATTGGAAATGTAAATGATGTTGTCGAACAACTTCAACTTTTATGTTTTCATCTGCGCCTGATTTCCAAATAGAAAACGTTAATTTGCGATCATAAAATCCGCTGCACGTATCGTCATCATACAATTAGTATTATTTATGTACACATAACGTCATGCGTGCGAAATGTTGTTATATTAACGCTAGTAATAGTATACTGGAAAGTGTAAAGTTTAGAGAACTTCACACAACGAAGATTAAAGGACAAGAACATTTATTATTTAAGTAATTAAAAAAAAAATAAGGATTTTATTCAAGCGTAAATTACATCTAAACGAAATAACCGTTACTTCGCAAATAATGATGTGTGTTATTAAATTTTTCTATAGTTTATTTATTTGTTTCATAATGAATAATTACACTTCATATTCGAGGCTAACTATATCAATGATTGCGAACATTTCTATGTTGCCATTTGTACCTCATTAATTTTAATCATAAACAGGAAGTTTCTGATTTCGATGATAACTGGACGAGTAGGATTAATTTAATTTCATTTTAAAAAAGAATGTCAAATCGAATCGTGTGATTTGAACTCATTATAAAAAATCAATTGAAAAATCCGTCATCGGCGTTATATAGATAAGCAGTTGGTTTCATATATGAGTAAAACGTAGCGGTACAAGTAAAATAGCAGTTAGGTATTAAAAAAATAAAAAAATATGTGACGAATACTTTCTGTCTGGTCGGTATTATTTAAATTTAATATAATTTCTTACAATTCGTATTCGACGAATTTACGAATATTGTTCTCGAAAATCGAAAGTATTTCGCTTTGCTTTATTGGTCCATAAGTATACTCTTATTTAAATGCAATTCAATACATAATTGTATTAAGTAAAATAATGATTTCAGATACATTTCCATAATCAAAAAAATATTCGCTTAATCGCACATATAGTCATTTATTTGCTGGTATTTCTGATCTATTTCAATATCTAGTGAAAATTCTCAATCAAAATTCTTCACGATTTAGAGCCCATTAAAACTGCAAGTGCAAAAAAGGTTAAGAAAACAAATGTCTTATTCTTGGTACAGAAGAAAGTCTACTCAGAGAGAAGTAAAAAACTTATTTCTCCTTATATAAAACTTGAACTTCAGGCATGAAGCTTGAACTTCATTCGAAGAAGTGATCAATTACAGCATCTATTTATGTTGAAACGGGAAATAAGAACCAGTTGACGATGTATATGCCCTTTTAATTTATATAATTATACTCGTAGTTATGCAGCTCTTTCAATAAAAGTTAATGTGGCATTTGCCTACATTATACAAAATGTGTTTATATATGTGTTCATATAATATAAAAATATGTAACTTCAATAAGTAACGTAAATATTATGTCGAAGAGTTTTTTAGAATACTAATAAAATAATGAAAACTAAACTAAAAGTTTATGGTTAATTATATATATTTTCTCCAATTAATTTCAAACATCGACCATTTTTATTTTTCTATTGATTTTTCCTTAACATTGGCAAATTCCTGTGTAAGACACCTATACCCACTTGAAACTGGTGTTTACTTCACTTTTTTTTTGTTTCAGACATGCCAATCCCGAAATGAACAGTCCGACATATTGCACAGGTCCATTTTTGAATGCTAGGCTTCCATTCTTTTAGAATATACTAATGTTCTCGGAAAAGTTTTATATCTATGTTTAATATAAAGCTGAAAATATCTTAAATAATTGTATTTTTAAGTTCTTCTTCAGATGTACAGATATTAGTAGAACACGCCGTAATTACATGCAAGAACTTTATTTTCTGGTGGTCGATTCTCGTGTAAAGATTATCTGACCCATTAGTTGAAAATCAACCAATCACTTACATTAAACAAATATAATAAATTTATTAATGATTTTTATGCTGATGTATCACCAATCCTGATCAAAACCAAGTTATGTCTTAAATTTGATATAGTTATACATATAAAAGTTATATGTATTATTTACTATATGTCCTGAAACTGACGGAAATTTAAATGCAAATAATTTGCCTGTAAATATCGGTATTAAGCCATATTTAGTCCTGAAAGTATGCGTATATATATATATATATATTAACATATTTTATCGCACTACCCGATATATCAGATTTTTTATTGATAGTATTGAAACACATTTATGCAGTATTTTGTTCGATGGTCATCATATAGACGAATATTCGTTGTTCCAGTATAAGACGAAAATAAAAACACAGTATTTCGACAGGAAAAATAAAAGTCTCGAATGTATCGAATTCGTATATCTATATGATGAATAAAAAACAAAAGATCATCGTTACTATAATGGTTCGAATTCAAATGATATCGCGCTCTTTTCACGAAACGAGGCAAATCGTGCAAATGAACTTTATTCTTCGTTTGAAATCCTCTTTCTCGAGCTATAAACCTTCAAATTGCATATTCACCGAACTGGCCAGTACCGGTATCAATCCCAAATGATTCTAAAGAGACAAATTCTCCATGCTACAAACCTTCCAAATTACGTCTCAATTCAAGAATAATCAGGAAACCGGACTTTATCTTCATCAGTTGTTATCTTTCAACTCAGTATTTCGTTTACTACTAAATTTAAATTATAAATTTCGAAAATATTATTAACTTCCCATCGAAGTGAATTCGATGAATTTTCCAAGGACCTTACAACACCTAACATGGTCCTTGTATGTCTGCAGCCGACTTCATAGAAATACCCGTATTCGCACGCAAAAAATCCACACTACGGTAAAACTATTAAAATAAATGCTAAATATAAAAACGAAATTAATGTAAAATCTTACCGTAACACTCGTAATAAAATCGAATTTTTTTTTTATGTACACGAAGCAAGTAACTTACAATCCAAAACATTTAAGAAAACCACAACCAGAAAAAGCGAGAATATTAAAATTAATTGAAAAATTTAAGTGTTTCAAAGCGATGTGGTTTAATGTGACACGATAAACATCACGGATAATTATAAATCATGTTTCAGTGATCTACGGGTATACGCAATTTACATGACATCTTTGGGGCAAACCGGATCGGAAATATTCAAAGAAAATGCAGTCTGTACCTGCGTGTACATATGCGTGTGCGAAGAACGGGGCAAGTTATAGTTCGTTCACGTGCCCCGTGGCAAAAAATTTGCATGGGTAAACTATGGGCGTGTGGAGGCGAGCTTCGGTGGGTAATGAACTCTTATCTTCGCCAAGTGAAAGTTTACACTAGTACGATCACGAAGTGAACTAATTTGTATGAGCGATCTGTAATGTCACGGTCTTCTTGAGCAGGCCTGACGGCATCTCACATCTCAAACAAAGTCGAAATCCGTAAGTCGATTATATAATGGGCCAAAATTTTAAAAAAATTTCATATTTCGACCAAGAAGCTTTGGAAAAAAGATGGTGAAACGATGCTAATGATATTGTTGTGAAGAAACTGAAATATTTTCCAATCGAATATCATTATATTAATTATAGTTTAAGATATATATTAGACAATTATATTATTTTAGAGATATCCCATCACCATTGCTGCATTTGCATAATATGTATTTTCAATTTGAGCAATAGTTATTATTGAGTAAAGACTACTGCCGAAAGTACACTATACATACCGCCTCTGGTAAAAAAAAAACAAACATTATTTTCCTGACTTCACCGGAATGACCATATTCCACGCCTGCAACGCAGGTGGAAAGTAGGCGATTCCTTCCGAACGACTCAGCGATAAGCGGCGAAGATTCTCTTTTATATATTTATTCGATTCTTCTTCATATATTGCTATAGCTATGGTTTGTGAAGTTATGATGCTGCGGGCTTGCGAATATGGTCATTGTAATGAAGCGGGAAAAAAACAACTTATGCCACAATGGGGGGAGCGGATATTGACCAAGAGTGAGGTTTATTGATGTACGAGCGAAGCAATATATATGTACTATTCTCTTTGAGAGATATCGAACTCTCAACGATGTATCTCGTAGAAATCTCTACTATAGCTCATATACGCCGAATACAACCCATGTGAGAAATTGGAACAAACAATTTCGATATCTCTGAAACATTACGGGAAGATCTCTCCGAGATCTTAATAGTAAACTTTACTGAAAGAGCCTGCAGAGAGCTCTTCGGAAGATCACAGAGACTTTGTAGTAGAGTTTGTTTAACAAATATTCGCGGAGCTTTCGTGAAGCTCCTCTGCACAGACCTCTAGATCTCTTCATAATTTATAATTGGCTTCATTGTGAAGTTGAAGAGTAATTATTATTATTTTTTAATATATGTGACATATGATGTACAATTTACACATAGATTACTCAAACATTTTATGCAGATACTATGTAACTAACCGAAATACAAAGGTTCGTTTTATAACGTTCGATTTAACAAATCTTCTAGCCTCGTCGATTGCGAGAAATAACAAGCGAGAGCGCCACATGTTGAGCGAAGAAGCAACGTCATCTTATATAGGAGTCATTGTCGATACTATAGGTTATGTCGCATTGACAAAAGTATTAGTTGCTGATTGTGATTGTGTTTAGAACTTGCAGACTTGTAGTAACTACTAATGGGTGCTGTAAAGATTTTTAATACTTGAACCTGCTGCGGCTAAGCAGCGCTGTGGCTTCCGGTTACTAATCTTTAGCACGAAAAACTTCGAAGATTTACATAAATTTCAGGTTTACAATAGATGCTCAAGTACGACATGAGCTCACTTTAATGACATAAAATGATGTACAAATTATATCATGGAAATATATCATGAATATGGCTATTTAGCAATATTCTAGCCGATGTTTCGTACCAAAATTGATGACAGAAAGTCATAGCTTTGCATGGCAGCAACAGGTTCAAGTGTTAAAAATCCTGCTTCATTGTCATATACAATTCATTTTTTATGATGTTGGATTTTATGTGTGAACATATCTTTATCTTTTAAGCTTATATAGTCTAATATTCGTTTAAAGGAAATGAATCGACAAATTATCTTATATAAAAAGAAATTAAATTAAATAAATTAAATGAGAAGTGAAAATTATATATTGACGTTGACCAACCTATATATAGCAGAAATATTCAAATATAGTCTTATATAAAATCATTGAGGGAGACATTATCCAGGTTAATTAATGGAATATTTATCATTTCTTTTCTTATTAATAAATGAATTTGAAATTACGACAGGGAAAGAAATTAAACCAAGGGCTTAATTTTCTTGTGTTGTTCGAAAAATTGAATACGCAAGTGACCATTTTGAAGAAAACGGAGTGTATAGCTCCGTAAAATGAATTAAGAAATTCAATAAATTACTTCGATACAACCTGCGTAGCGGCTCGAATAATTGACAGAGGGAAAAATTATAAATAAAAATGACGATTTAATCAGTCACTATTAGTTGCTGTGATTTTCACTGATTTGTAGTGAAAATCACATATTTAAAGTTGTTTTCACTGCAACGAAATTTAGAAAGTGCAATATCAAAAAAAAAAAAAAGAAAAAAAAATAAATACGACGCATGCCTAAAGGTGTAAAGATTGTCAGGAAATGTTTGCCCTAGAGATGTGTAATTATTAAATTCTTTACGAAGAAACTTTAGAAGCCTTCTGATCTATTCACCGATAACAAATGCCATTTTAATTGAGCAAAATTAAAAAAAAAAAACACTGTTAAAATGCGGAATGTCTCACCAACGCTGTATATTACTACTTATGGATAATACACGGTTATTTATTGTTGCACTGTAAATAGTAACAGTGATATCCTTCGACATTCGTATGTTGTAATAAAGTTCATCAGAATATAAGTAAATTATTTTTGATGTTGCAAGATTTTGTAAAAATTTGAAAATTATTAGAAAATGTCGTAATTGTAGTAAGAAGAGTTCTAAATAAATGTCTAATAAGGAATAGGAAGTAATTATATTCTTCCTACCCTTTTAATTATGATTTTATAGTGTCTGCATTTATACCTCGGCTTTTATTATTGCTATACTTTATTATTATTATTATTATTAATATTATTAAAATAAGTTAAGAGTGCCGATTTAAGTAGAATAGTCCGAGGTACTATTACGACCGAGTTGCTTTAAGGGAAACCCCTTTCTCCGGCGGCCCAATCAGGCCTCTTAATTCGTTTAGAGGAAACCAAGTTAGAGAGCTGAACGCTTTCCTTGTCACTCAACGAATACCTTCCTTGAGGGTTGATGCTTCGAGATCGCTGAGTTTGGATTGGTCATTTTCCTGAAGGCCATTTTCCACCTTCATTTTCCTTTTCTTTGCCCCGTTATGTCGAGAGAGTAGAAGAAGCTCCACAAGTTAGTCTTCAGTTTTTCCTCGTACCATTCAGACAAAAGAACTTAAGTTTTGAAAAGAATTAAAAATCTTTAATAAGGTGATGGCCAACCCAATTATTCTACTTCAGCAACAAAAAGAACAAAAGGTAAAAGTTAACAATTTTTATAAAAATATTCCTTCCTATACAGAATGTCTTCTACTATAAGCGGTGAATTGTTTTGTATCAATGCAACTTTTCTGTAATATTTGACGAATCCATCGACTTACAGTTTGTGAATTGGTACATCTGTAAGGTAATGTATCGTCTTACTCCTTGATTGTTTACAATGAAATTGGTTCATCGGCACTCCCAGTTTCATCAAGCCTCGTTGCCTCGAACTCGGATATCGACTTTTGAGAGGGCCCTATATACCCTTCGAATTTGGTGTACTTTTGGATTGTTTCTGATGTAACCAATATGTGGCATCCAGATTATTAGCTCCCATTTTTTCAGGAAACTTTTCTCCATATAACTTTGAGTCAATTATTTACTCACCGACAATCCTTTTAACCAGTATGTTTAAACCTAGGGTAAAAAAACATCTGTTAGATATCTGGTTGTCGAGAATATCGTTCTTGTAGTTCTTTTCTAAATAGTTATGTTAGTATATAATAGTATAGTTAGGTTTTCATAATTTTTCTTGAGATCAGTCAAACCTGACTACAACATTTGGTATGTTGTACCGTTTTGTACAGTTGGTATAAAAACGATGAATTTGATAGGATAATTGGCTAAATTTCATTTGAAATCTGAAACAAATCGAATGCCCGTTGAACAATTAAGAAGAAAATATTTACTTTTCCACTATCGAATTCATATAACTGTAGTTGAATTTCGAACGCGACATTTGGGGCCCTGGCGGAGTCCCATTTAAAGTCTGGGCTCAGGATAGGTCAAAATATATCACACTTAAAATTCTAAAAGGGAAATTTTATATTATATACTAAATTAATGATATGATACTACGTTGTTTAATTAGCTTTTATTAATTGTTTATGGGAAATGCATGCAATAATACGATATGGATACAGAAACTAGAAATCGTCACTTTTGTTTTCTTCGCATAAAATGCGATATCCAATATATACGATAAAGAAGTTCTTCACATACGTTAGCGCCACGCTCATATAAATTCCGAGTTTAAAAAAAAAACATTTTTCTTACGGTAATAGCACTTCACGCGCTATATTCGCTATTTAATTTATAGCAGAAAAACGTATACCATTCTTCCGTAAAAGATGCATATTGGTTAAGTGCGCGTATCTAAATTCACGCTTAACAGTTATGAATCTATCAGTACTTATTTTATACGACAGGCTACTCTTGCGATAAATTAATGAGATATAAAAATATATAAAGATATATATGTGTGTGGTGTGGAAAGTATTTTTCTAAAGAATGAAATTAAACCGTTCATATGGAAATTTTATGACTGATACTTTATGCGTATACATAATGGGGACAGGGTTTTATGTATATATTTTTGACATTTTTGTATAAAAACCCATAGTCTTATAAAATCATGTAATAATTTACAAATGACATAAAAAAAAAAACTTTGGTAAAAATCAACATTTTCTTTTTACACAGGGAATTTTTAAGGCTTGAAAAGGCACCTTTGAGTCCTTCTGAGAAAAACAAAATCAGCTGGATAAAACCAGATTTAATCGTATTTTAAGTTAGGAAAAAATAAATTAGCAGATAACTTTCAGTTTTATGACTTTCTATTCAGTAGCTGTTTAATCGATAAAGTTTAACGTTCATCAGTGTCAAAAATGTCAATTCCGTAATCCCCGTATAAACGTAATGGATTCCTGTGACAGACAGTTTAACGACGCAATAAACGCGTGCACTTTTTGCACATTAAACGTTTCAGTTACAAGACCTGAACATCGTCGTCGCCAGAAGTCTGTCGAATCCTGGGGTCATCGACTTTGGGATCACGATGTCAATTTCCATTTCTTACATATCAAAAGCAAAACTTAATTGCTAAGTTATAGGATATATATATATCTCGTCAAATAGCTCCACGTTCCATTGATCAGTCCCGTTTCACTTTAACGACAGACGTGAAACTGGGCGAAACAAATTTTATGGATAACCGACTCCCTTCATTTTTTCTGATTTTTTTTTTTTTTTAATTATTTATAGAGATGTATAAAGATTAGTATATAGACGCTGCTACTTCCATGTTCGCACAAATTAAGCAAATACGAGAGCTAGTGTATAGAAAGCAATGTGATCGCTTACAGTAACAGGAGTCACTATGGGATAGTTGCCCATTTGCATACTGGTCATTCCTGAGGTCGGTAACACAGCGCTGTCTCGTTGCACTTTGTAAATGTTTCGCCATAAATCATAGGTGGTTCGGTGCAATAAACAGGCGTATTTCTAGATGAAATGAGTCGGCCTTCGAAGTAACTAATGGGTATTATCATCGTACGCTCATGAAACGTTAACACTAAGTAATCATCCGCACATGATATTATGCCATAATTAACTCACAATCCACTGATTAAAACATTGACTTTTCATTATACAAATGAGAATGATTTCAGTCAATTATAACAAAATTAATTAAAAAGCTGAAAAAGAAACCATGCGAGATCTCATTAATTAAGATTGCTCTGCGTCAAAGTAATTAGGTTATTATTAATGAAACCATTTAGATAGAGATTACAGGGTCAGTTTAATTAATGTGCGGAAATTACTTTTCGATAATTTCCGAATAAATATGATCCAGGGACTAATTCTAGAGACTCGAAGGCAATGAGATCCAATTGATTAAAACGAGATATATTAAATGTGATCAATTTTCATGTATAACTTAAAAAAATTAAATTACATGAAAAAAATGATGTGACATGACGCAAAAAAATTGAATTACATGAGTTGAAAATCGAAGACTCCAAAACAACCTATAACCTACTGCAGAATTAATAGTAACTGCATGTTTAAAAAGTAAACATGGGAGAATCAAAAATTGAGTTTACATTACTTTTTAAATCTATATCTAGTCCTCTATTTGTCCTTCTTTTAAGGATCTATTCTGAGTCTAGTTTTATAGTTGTTGCCCTAGAAATTCATTGTTAGTTCTCTGACTTTGAAAGAAGATATTAGATCATTGTAGGTCTTACGAGAGTAAGCCTACTACAAATACTAAAAAATAATTTACAAGCATCATGAAAAAACTATTTATTGCAATTTCAAAATGATTTTTTGCGTTTTTTATATTTATATAAAAACGTAGGTCCATCTAAATAAATTTACTCTCGAACAGATCATATATCATTGGTAAACAACCTTTTCATTTTACGATTAAATAAAATATGTAAACATTTGAAATAAAATCAAGCAATCCACTCATTTTTATGCACTGAAGTACATACATACATACATATACGTACACACACACACACACAATTCATGGATATAATATATCTTGATTTTAACGTTACGCGCAGATTGTAATCTAACGTGAGTCATGGGCTGGAACAATAGGTAATACATTTTGTGAGCATTTTGATTAAAATGTAACCCTGTAGAGAAAGTGTTGTTCAAATTGACAGGAGAATTGTAGAAATGCGTTGACAATTTTAATGAAACTGGAATATATTACGTGCAAAAACGATTGTAAAGCGAAATAATTAACATTAGAAATCGGAATATCATTAATTTGCATTCGCCTTTTTTCCCCTATAGAAACAGACTACCCGCAAATTCACTTGAATTCAATAGACACTGCCTACCAATTATTATCTATTTCGTTTTCTACAATTTGATTGGAATTAATTACTTCTGAATATTATCTATATTAATTTACCTCAGGTTGTTGGACCAGTCGAGTTAAATGAATTTCATTTTTATGTTTGCTGATTGTTTTCCTGATGTTAACAGCAGACTCACTTTTACAAATATTAATATTACGCTAATTTCATTATTTCCTATAGTCAAAAGTACCTTGAATTTACAAGAATGATTGTATCTTCATTAATAATTGCCGTTTTCATTTCAATTTTTATGTATTTAAAAATTATTGTTATATAATCGGTAAATTATGACTCTAAAGATTGTTGCAAGATATTGCACGAATTAATGGTAAAAAGTGTACATGTTTTACAATTATATTTGAGAAAGTAAAAGGATCAAGTTTACATTATGACAGATGTATAATTTGTATGCAAAAGTGGTATATAATCGATTCAATTTCTTAATTATTTGAATAGGTCTAGAGTCATTCTGCATATATTTACACGTTTATTATTCTTACTTATTTTTATGATTAGTGTGGTTGTTTCACTTAGAGAAAAACCTTTGTGCCACATACAATTTTTTTTTTCAAGGAACATAATAACGATCATTTTCTACTCGAATAGACAGGAGCGAAAATTAGTCTAGCTCCTAGCTTTTCCCATTATATTGTTTTTTTTTTCTTTTTTTTACATAGGCTTGTATGGTCGTCATTCCTCGACAATTCCTTCCAGGTGAATTATTCAATTTCTTCACATGTGAAATAAGAAAAATAAAAAATTAAAGATATAATGTCAAAGGGTTTAAAAAAGTATAAAACGTGAAACGTGACACATAAACTTTAACATAAAATTGTTTAATTATGATACCAGAGTATAATTAATATGTAATTAATGACTGCACTTCCATAAAATTGCCGACAATTTAAATTGCATCTATTTTGCTTTCCTTTTCTTACATTCTGCCAATATAAAAAAATGTTTATTTAATTGCAGGTGTAGAGAAATAATAATAATGCTATTGATTAATATTTTGACTTTAAATCGATAAAGTGAATATATTTTAAGTGTAAAATTTATGGTAAAATATAGTTTTATTTAAAACAAGAGTTTCTACACGGTTTGATTTTTAAACATTTCGTAATCATGGTGCCAAATGACGGTAAGTGTTGGAAGTTTGCGAAGCCTTAAAAATGTATGTAGACAACTCGTAAATTACAGACTTGGTTAGGACTACAGCAAAATTGGGCGCCCCAACTAACTCTCTTATAGTGTTCTGAGCGCTAGACGAGAAATTGGTTGGAGTAACTATTTTCACTTAGTTGAGTTCGAATAGTTCAGTCAACAATGTAATTCGTTGCGTATACTACTTTTGATGTTCTTATTTTCCAACTAATTACAAATGGTAGGTTGAACTAAATGGATTTTTTACATTTGATCTATATACTAACCAAGTAAGTGGTTGTGTCAACTAAGAAATCTCCAACCAATAATAAACTAGTTATTTCAACCAAGTCGTTTTTTCCGTGTAGTTTATGTGAGAGAAACATTGATTTTAACAATTGGCACTTTTAATGTGACCACGCGTGATAGTTTTGAATTTGGTTAAATCACAGTTTGTTGATAGGTATACGTTTGAAGATTCATGAAAGTAAAGAACGGCAGATTTTATAACTGTGATTGCATGATATATAAAAACCATTAATGCGCAAGAGCTATCCATGTTCTAAAACTATTTCGGTTATTTTCCAGCAAGGTTATTTTACAAAATTCATAAATGTTTGGTACAACTGGTAAAACATAAGTTATTGTTGCAATAATTGAAAAAAAAAAAACATTTTTCATATAATTATCTGATAATTGCTTGCAATTAAAATGTGAATTAATAGTAACTTCACAATAAATCAACACAATGACGTAAAAAGAGAAAAGAGGCCGAGAATACCTCTACAGAAAAATATAATGAATCATTAAAATATACAATTTATTTCTAAAATTTCATTTAAAAAGTGTTGTGAGTGAAAGTTTATGCTTAAAACGCGTCGTTAATTGGTCCGAACAAATTTACCTGATCTATTCCTTGGGGAGCAATTGAGTCCGTACACTATTAGCTTTTTAGAGTTGCCTTTATTGATCGAACTCACAGAAATGATACAGATACTTCATATCAAGGATGAATAAATTTGATTCGAATGTTGTGTAGCATCCGGTAATAACTTAGAAAATTATCACGTTCTTTCACTGAGAGAGGTAATGTTTAAAATTCCTAAAAGAAAACTTCCTAATGAAATGTTGATTTTTAATAATTTATGAATGCTTAATGCCCAATATAATGTCCAACATTTTTACTAATAAACTTATCAAACAATTATTTTCCGTTGTAGCTTTTAGTATTTTTCTATTATCGAATTTATAAATTCCAATTAAATAGTGACTGTATTTCTATTTTTAATGTATTAATAATAATTTAGTGAATGTATTTTTAAATTTTTAAATTTTTATCTGTGTTTCTTTTTTGCGATCGTTTTGATATTTGGTGTAACTGTCGACTTTTATCAATCTATTAATTTTGATCGGTTTTTATTAAACTACATTAACTTTTACCGGATTCTGTCAATTTTATTATCTTTTTTAATATTTTTTCGTCCATTTATTAGTATCATCAATTTCTTCCTTGTTTACCCGTCTGCCGTTTTTTACATTTTAAACTTTATTTAATTCATTTTGTTCATCATTTTGTAGATTTTTATTGTTTTTTTGTAGAACTTGAAAACAAGATATAGTTTTTTCCACTTATTTATTAACTTTTCAATTTTCATAAATTGTTGTCACTTCATATTATATAATCATTATTTATAAACTTTACTATATTCTAAAGGTTATATACTTTCATTTACATTACTCTTTTTAGTATATCTTTGACACTACTTTTAAAATATTTATTCTGAATATGTCACTAATATTTGTTAGGCACTAATAAAATATAATTATTGTTAACTGATTCGAAGCTTTTCTTTTTTATAAGAAACTAAATAAATATAATATTTACCTGTTAAATTGCACTCTTTCCTTCTATACGAAAATAAGCATATCAGCTGCACATAAAATCAATGCAGCTTGAAAGTTAATTTTATATGTAAAAAAGTAAGATTTAAAGTATCGATCCATCAAGCTATAAAGTGTAAATAATCGTATCAAGATTGTTTATCCATATTGCAATCGATGCAGCCTAATTCTATGTTTCAGTCCAGCCAACACGCCGACTGACAATGTTAAAGAACAGTTTTTTAAACTACCCAAGATCGCGAAGCGCAGTTAGCCTTATGTAGAAGTCATCCATCAGCGGAACTTCTCGTATCTTGCATTTTTTGTAAGTGGTTCAACTTTAAATCATGGGTCAGATAAGCAAAACCGCTACACATGGAAATGGCAGCGGTTTCAATGCGTTTCTCATCCAGAATGCTGCCGCCGATGCGCCGGTTTGAATCGAACGATCAATACAACAAATAGGAAAAGTGCGATAAATTGATCAGCATGTTCGAAAATCCAATTTAAAGTCTATGAGTTTCGATCCTTATTTGTAGTTACGTTGCTCACCTGACATTGCAACGTTCTAGAGAGGATGCCGATGTCACCAGGCACATTTCACTCTGAAGGAAGTGTTCGTCGACAAGTCAGAAAACGAGAATGTATAGACTCCGGACTGCATAAAATAAAGGTGATAGTACAACTGCAATTTAAGCCGTTTCGTAGAAAACAAGATAATTTCTTTATTTCTTCGTTATTTATTTTTTAATGCACGGTTCTTTTTGGTATACCATACATTTATTTTAAAACATTAATCACATTCGATCGAAAACAAGTCTTTCATAATATAATAAATGACTACGTTCAGCATTTGATCAAGTGATATGCACCCGTATCGGTGCATCGAACTGGCGATACTTTTGTTTCAATATAAATATTAATTTTTTTTGTCAGAAATCGTAATTATATTTTACATGTTTATAATTCACATAGTGTCACTCGCATGTATTCAATGAAAAACGTTCTCACTTCTCCTTAATCGATTATGTATTGCTCTTTCATCGCTGAATTTGTCTTTAAATTGCTAAATTCTTTGGACATACCGTGCAATCAAGATACTATATACTATTTAAAGAATGATCAATTACTAATTTTAATTTCATTTCTCACAATTCTATCAATAACTAATGACTGTATAATTAACAACATCAAAAACTTTTAAGGACATACAACTTTTTACAAATATACTGCATTATGTAGTGAAACTTTTAGTCGGAATAATTTCAATATTCGATATTGAAAGTGATAATTTACATGAAACGATAGCCGCGGCCGCCGCGGCGCAACTTATATATGATTTGTGCACCAATGTAGAATTTTTAACACGTTACGTTTGACGTACAATCATAAAGAAAACTATAAAGCTTGAACAGTTTCCAGATAACTAAAAAGGCATATCTATTTGTAATCGATAAAAGGGTTTGATATAAATTTGTATGAGATTTTATTATAAAACCGTTTTTATCGTTTTTCTCAATTTAATAGAAAATTAGATGAGTTTAACATATATTTTGAAACAAAACACCAACAGATTCTTAGTGCACAATTTTACATAAATATTGACTTGAATGAAACAAACTTTCTCAATATATATGTAGAATATTAGCGGAACCCGATGAACGTTATATTACATTTAAATATTTTTTTTTTCATATTGATTCGAATACCAATTATACATATAAAATTTTGTCACGACCAAAGATATAATTAATAGAAATGTTTACGCATACGAAATTTCTGCATTGTTGCCATTCAGAATCTTAATTTATTATTTTGTATTAAAATACATAAAAGGAAAATACTTAAATTCAGCCAAGAAATGCAACTGAAATCTTGAATTAAGCAAGAAAATTTACTGAAAGTAATGTGTCCGATTTGTATAAATAAGGGAAGAAAAGCTTAACTGGCGATAAAAAGACCTAATTTCTGGTTATTTTTATACCGTTCTATTACAGAGAAAAATTTGGCTAGTATAAATAGGATGATATGAATATGTGGATTTGATTTAGTCATTAGAGTCAAATTACAATATTTCCTTCATCATATATTGAATTACTAAGATGAAATGAAATGGATAGGTTGCAGTTCATATTATGCGTGCGGCGACACGCCGCGTCAGGTTCTCTAGACTACCACCGACACAACCGATTATTCAAAAATTTATTAAGTAGATTTTTCTAACATCGTTTATTTAAATATACTGCATGTAAATGATCACAAATATCCACTTCAGACATCCAAAAGTTCCAACTCTATTGCTAACTATAACTCTACATTTAATTATATTAGGGAAAGGGAGACATACGAAGACATAAAATATGAAAGATTTTTTATTTTCCCATTGGTCGTGAGAATGATTAATCTTCCTATTCGGCCGAATAAATTATCCGCCTCATATATATAGGAGCCGTATACGGAAGTTCAATAAATACCATAGGTTTTTGTCTACAGTAATAAATATTTTACGAATCAGCATCGATCGAAATGCGCTGCCGTTCAAATAACCTTTAATAATGAAGTTGTTATAAAAGAAACCGTGGACAGCTCAACATTTTCACACATTTATTACTTCTATATAGTATGTTCTAGAGCAACATATGGTGTACTTGTTTTGCTCAAATGGTTCGTTAGTATCGGGTCTGTTAACGCTTTCTTTATTAGCTATTAAAAGTATCTAAAGGAATGGAAGACTGGGACATATTATACATAATGGACTGTTGAAGAAATGATCATTTTTCAAAAGGAAATTCGTTTTCATCAATGAGCCTGTTATCAATCATGATTCGAATCGGAGAAACTAATTTCAAATCTATACGTTTATAAATGCGCATGCAAGTATACTCAAGATCTTTTTCAAGGAATCGACAGCACATAATTAATAGTTGTTGTCTACGTATTAATATTATAATCAGGAAATCGTTTACTTTTTCAACAAAGATCTTTGCTTAACTTATTTCCAAACAGGAAACGTATATTTAATGTTTAATAAGTGAACTGAGTGTACGAGTTTTCAAAAAAAAAAAAAAAAAAAAAAAAAAAAACAAAAAAAAAAAAAAAAAAAAAAAAAACAAACTGAAATAAATAAACACTGAAGAAAATAAAAAAAATGTTTATCGATGTAAGTTTTTTCATATCTTTTATTGTTAGAACAATACATTTGTGTTTTATATGTTTTATACAGATAATAAATTTTTGAAGGTGGCTAAAATCATAGCCGAAACGTCAAATTAATGTTTCTTTAATGTCTACTGACCGTTGAACCAGGACTTTCTCTATAATAAAATATATCATATAGTGATGGTTTGAGGACATCCTATATTAAAACGTTGCGAAGCAACGGGTATCCATTAATACTGTTCTCGCTCCCGCGGGGGGCGGAAATGGGATGGGGTCGCAGCATGCTTATGGGGGGGGGGGGGGGGGGGGCTCCCCCCGGCCCCACCCGAGAACCCACCCAAACCACCCCAACCGACACCAAATGTCCGTAACGCTTTTGAAACGTTTCAAAAACGTTCCAGACATTTTGTTCCGCTTGGGACCACATTTCCAAAACAAGACCAAAGATATAAGAACTTTATACATGAGTCTTTAAAATTTACCTTATATATGCAGCAAAAAGTCCTGACATGATGCTTTATATATAACTATATATACTGTCAATATTTGCAAAAGTATAAATACATAAAGGAAAATACGTTTCACTTTGTGAATTAACTACAAAATCTCAAATATCACATTTAAAATTTGTTATATCAGTACTACAATAAAATCTGACAAGCAAGGAAATAATTAAATGAAAATAGCTTGACGAGTCTATTAATTATTATAAAGAACTTCACGGTATATCGTCGTGTCATTCAG
The DNA here is from genome assembly GCA_030522945.1 of Trichopria nigra. Lineage (NCBI taxonomy): Eukaryota > Metazoa > Arthropoda > Insecta > Hymenoptera > Diapriidae > Trichopria > Trichopria nigra. Next base: position 20,248 of record JAPYZR010003235.1, read on the forward strand.
TTAAGTTCTTACGTAGTATTCCTTATAATACGTTCAGATAAGGCTGCTCCAACGTGTCGTCTTCTCTCTTTTACTTTCATTCATCTTATATGGTGTTGGATGACACTTCTGATCTTGCCTGGCGCTAGCTGTAATATACTCTTCCATAACGCTCTCTCCGGGATATCTTGTGTATCATCGAGTCATCGGATAGCAGAACAGCATCACAAATATTATAACACCGACAAGGTGACAGATAAACGTGCAATGAAGACGATAGGTGCGAAATGCTTCAAAAACTTGTGTGCCTTCATGAGACCGTGTTTCGACTTTTGCTTTCGGTACACTATGGGCACGTCACGTTGTCTATTTTAGTTTTCATGTCAAATAGTTTATCATGTATATTAATTCAATAATTTATATATTTAATTTAGAAATTTAGATAAAAATGACAGATATGATATGTTATAACATAGTGCCGGGCGTGTACCAGAACATGAAATAATTCTCGTTAAAGATGTGATCATCATTCATGAATGTGACAACATTAATAATTATTAATCCGTGGTAACAGCTGCAGTTTAATCATTTGCATTTATTCCTAATTTATTCATAATATCCAATTACTCGCGACCATCTTACAGAACGGACAGATTAGGAACGCTCAATAGCTTTAACAGGGATTGCTCTTTGTTCCATCTCCTCGGATTGACTCAGTCATAGATTTTTTACATATACTCCGGTCGACTTTTTTATGTTTACAAATAAACCTACCCAAGTGTTATTCTCCGATTTTAATGAAACTTTGCATACATAGCACTAAACAAAATAATCAATACAATTTCTTTTTTTAAGTTACAAGTTAAATTAAGGAAATTAATATGAAGGAAATCTGTCTTGTGAGGATCTTTTCACACCTTTCTTGCATTCAAAAAATAAATAAATGAATGATGATAATATTTTTTTTAAATATGAATCGTATAATTAAATTTCAGTAAACGCAATATGTTAATGGCCATCGCATTACGATTCGTTTTTATTTTTAAGGATATAAAATCCATATATACGCTCAACGTTTCGACCCAATTGTGTGGTCCTCCTAAGGCATCTACTTGAAAACTCAAATTACAAACAGATAAAATAATAAATTGATGAAAAAAATACGTTATAAACTTGTGAAAATTACGTATATGCTTGAATTCTGATTATAATCAATTGACTGACAAATAACATAAACAAAAATAATAACCTATACATTCTTCTCCAACTTATAATTAATATGAAAATGTATATAAAACAATTTTCAAGAAACATTATTAACCATTGTTAATTAAAATATTGTAAAAATTATAGTAATTAAATAAATAATATTCTGATTTTATCACTCGGTAAATTTTTCATAACATATTAATTGTTGAATTTGTCGACAAGCCGAGTCAAATTGGGAACTA
>JAPYZR010003236.1:0-14991 GCA_030522945.1 Trichopria nigra
TGTTCATAATGCATATTTTAAATTTAAAATAATATTCATTAAACATTACTAATATATATATGTTTACTTTAAACCTCAAATATTCTTTTCGTAATGGAGTTTAAACACGCCATCATAACATCACATGGTCCGAATGGTGGGGAGTCGCGTGAGGGAAAAAAGTTAAAATAGAGGGAGGAGCTAACTTAAAATAACGGACGAAGTTAAAATAAGGGGAGGTCTACTGTATCGTAGATATCCAAGGCCCAATCCACAGCGATAACCTTACCCGATACGATGGGCCGACTTTGCCAAAAACGGAGAAATCTAAAACACCGACGTAATAGCATCCGATCATCGTATCACTAATACGAAATTAACCCGCCCCTGTACAGATCCTAAATTAAGATAGCTACGCAGCGGTATTGTATTTTTGCTGAAAGGTAACCAGATCGGAATACAGGTAATATTGACGAAAGAAATCCACATTTTGAAGAATTACTGTAAGCGATAGGATATTTTATCCTTCGTCAGGTAACCCGAGTCACGAATGTTAAATAATTATCTGAAAGATGATCGTTTCCACGAACGTGATCCATGTTTCAATAAGTAGTAAATTATTATTGTCGATTAGATCTTTGGTAATTGAAAGATAACCCGAATTACCGCCGATAAACAATTATGCGAAATATAACCAAATTTGAATAAGTTATGGCAGGCGATCAGATATTTATTTCGTCCTAAGATAGCCCGATTTGCCCAAGGTATTACCCATGAAAAACGATAATTTTATAGAATTGACGAAGGAACCCCTAGCTACACTCACACACTTCACTCGCGAACGCTATTCGCATCAGCCCGAATAGCGCTGAAAGGATGGAAGATCGAGTTCTGAAGGAAGTATTGCAATTCAAAGAACAATAATAAAAAAAACGAATCTGATCTAATAATTGGGAATAATTCCCGGGATGTTATCATCTTCATATTCTTGTGTCGAATTAGGAATTTGAAATGCACGGTTGCTCTTCGCACAATGTCAATTATGGTTCCCCTATACCCAGGCCTCCTAAAGGTGGTGACCCGGCAGGTGAATTCTTCTCGCTATTCCTTAAAATTGTTCGTAATTGAAATGAAGTGATGTAATTAATTAATTAATTAATTCGTGTAATTTTATTAGGAAATCGAGTAAACAATTCCCATCTCTGCACGGAGAGAAATATGAAGCACTATATGTCGGGCAAAGCCGTCAGTACTACGCTACGTTCGCTTCCACTACGCTATGGCGTTACGGCTTTCTATATCAAGGTGTCTTTTCGTCATCGCCTGGGCTGCTGCACCGCGCAGAAATGGAAGAACACTAAGCCGAACTGCGCCGCTTGCAGGCACGCTGTATTTCAGTGCATGATAATCTAGAGCGACATTCTTTTATTCCACCACGTGTTTTGATGCTCCCATTGTCATTGGCTCATGTCCGACACCTGTTTTTGATTCACATTAATATGTGCTAATTATTGTATATAGGCTATGTGCACGGTCTGGGGAATTTCTAAATAACTAAATATAATATTTAAACTCATTTCGTGATACAATTTCATCCGTATGATGATGTAATTTTAAACAATTTAATCTTACCTTCTTCACCATTTATACAAACCCATTAAACACCGTTTTGCGACGTCGCATTTTACCCGTAATTGAGTAAATTAATAACGTTTTAATAAAACAGATTAAAAATAGATTCGGACAACGTTTTAAAGTAACTTGTTTTTTATGCTCCCCAAAAACGTCGCAGGGACGTCTCGTTTTCGCATTTACTGTGATTTTTTGAAGGTTACAGAACATTTAATTTGCATGTGTGTGAAGCCAGCAGATCACTTCCTGGCAGATCAATTTTTTATTCCAGTTCGAGTAGCTTGCAGATGAGTTTTGAAGTTACTGATACTTGTTAGCGATAGTTCTAGAGAATTTGATTTAAAAAAAAGCAATTAAAAAAATAATCTGCCAAATAAGCGGAAGTTAGCAGAGCATTTATGAAAAAAAAATTTTTTTAACAGATAAATATTACTAAAATGCCTTAGATTTGAAGTTCTCATAATAGTTCTACATCCCATGAATAATAATCAAAAAGTTCCAGCCCCCCAATCTATTTAAAAACAAAATAGAAATAACATAAAATTTAAAAAATTATGACTTGCTGAGATAAATGCAAGAGTTCTCGACCTTTTGTGTATCTTAATATACAGTTCGAGCATGATAATACGTCGTCTCCCAGCCTGCAGTCTAGCATTTCCCCAAAGATAGAAAGAAACTTCTTAAGAGTTGCGCAGCTGTAACTCATAAAAGTTTATTGTTTAATCTCAATATCTACTCTCGTTCGGCTCTCTTCATTTTCTTTGAACATAAGATAGCCGTTAAGTAATCCAACTATGGTAGTGTCGCGGGCGAGACTCGGGCTATGTGCTGCCTTTGAAGCCCCGGCTAGAGACGGAAAATTCCAGATAAGATTCCCCACATCTGGAAGTTCCAAGGAAACTAGCGTTTATTGTTCAAATAAACGACCAATGAGTTAAAAAGTTGACAACATATTCAAAATTAATAATTACGCAGTTGCTTATATTGTTGTCAACTTATTAGATATATCGTCGCTCGCAGCCTTTCGGGTTAACACGTCAAATGTATATATTCTAATGATAGTAATATTATTATTACAAATAATATCACTATAATTATTACTCTTAATTACTTTTGTTATTATTATATAATAACAATAGCCGAAGCTGTTATTCCGAAGCTATAAATCCGGTTAGGACTCATAAAGCGCTGCAGAATAAAGCGGCGCACGGAAGTGACGAGAAGACTGTAAGGGGCCGGACAGGAGCGCCTGGTGCTACAGGTGTGGGCCGAGGGACACAAGGCTGCTACTTGTACTGCCACTCCTTTGTGTTTCCTCTGTCCCACCGAGAAGAACCACATATCGGGATCAGGTGCCTGCCGGGCGGTTCGTGACGCTATTGCAGTCACCAAGCAATAACGAGTATTCTCCAGTGCAATATCAACAGGAGCAGGGTCGCTCATGACATGCTGACCCAGATCTGCGCCGAGAAGCACACTGATGTGATCATCATCAGTAAGCAGTATCGGCGCAGGGAAGGATCAGGGTGGTATGAAGACACTCTGGGTACGGCGGCGATATGAATTCCGGACCCCCGAAAATTTCACACTGCGGGCCATAGATCTGGTGACGGTTTCGTTTGGGTGAGGTTTGGCGGCGTGATGTACGTCAGCTGTTACTTCAAACCAAACGAGGCCGTTGGCGCTTTCCGAACCAAACTCGATAGGCTGGAGGACGCACTCAGAGACATGGGATTTCGGCTGATAGCGGCAGGAGATTTTAATGCTAAAGCTCTCGAATGGGGTGCGGAGAATCCGGATTCGAGGGGAAACCGGTTCATGGATATGGCCTCCAGGCTCGGTCTAGTCATACTTAACACCGGCCGGGTCACCACCTTTAGGAGGCCTCGGTATAGGGGAACCATAATTGATATTTCCATTGCCTCGGAAGACATGGTGGCGTACGTATATGATTGGCAGGTGATCGAGGAGTTCACGGCCAGCGATCACCAATACATTACGTTCCACGTGTGTGGTGTAACTGCCACTACATGTAATGATGCGCACCAATGACCGCCCCCCCCCCCTCCCCGTGGAACACCAATAAAATGAACAAAGAGAAGCTATTTTTTGCCATTAAACGTGGTCTGCCGGCTTTGAAAAGAATTTCAGGTCGACAAACTGCTTCAGAGCGGGCCGAGGTCGTGACAAATGCCACGATGCACCTCATCCACCGTGCCTGCAAAAAAGCGGTGCGAAGAAGGAAACCCAGAAATGTCGGAGACTCTGCTTACTCGTGGACGAGCGAGATCGACGAGCTGCGGCGTAAATGCATGAAGCTGCGGCGACTTGCGCTACGGGTCAGGAGGAGGAACGGCGTGGGCGTCCTCAAGCAGGCCAATTACATTCAAGCCGACTCCGACAGGCCAGTCAACGCCTATGCTGGGAGAAGTTGGGCGCAAGATCGTGTCTCGCAAACTTGGTGCCTACACAATGAGTGGGCCCACGGCCGCGAACACGATCGAACACATTATGGACACCCTCTTCCCCTCACATCCGAAACGACCGAGACGCCCGTTGTACCCGGAGGACCAAAACGTACCGCTCTTTACAGGAGAGGAACTGGAGAGGGCGGTACGTACGATGAAGAATAGGAAGGCACCGGGTCCGGATGGGCTCCCAACTGAAGTATTGAAAGCCGTTTGCTGAGGGCTTCCCGGAGCTCTTGCTTAACGTGTACAATTCATTCTTGAAAGCGGGAACTTTCCCCACTTGCTGGAAAACGGCGCGACTTGTGCTGATAGGCAAGGGCAAAGGGCCGGTTGATTCTCCATCGGCATACATTCCTCTCTTCGTGCTCGATGCAGCCGGAAAACTTTTCGAGATCCTCTTGCGACCTCGCCTCCAGGGGGCCGTGGGGTCTGCCGGCGGACTCGCTGGCGGGCAGTATGGCTTCAGGGCGGCGAGGTCGACTATAGACGCTGCCAGAACGACGGAGCGCGGTAACCAGTACTCGCGCTCCGTTTGTCTGGTGGCCGCCCTGGATGTGAAGAACGTATTCAACTACGTGCGATGGACCAACGTACTTGGGGCACTGGAAAGCCTGGAGGTGCCTCAATATATCTTTCGGATATTTGAGAGCTATCTCGAGGACCGCTTCCTAGTGTACGAGACAGATGATGGGCTGAAAAAACGAGAAATGGCATCAGGAGTCGCTCAAGTCTCGGTGCTGGGACCGGAAATATGGAACATCTCATATGACGGTATCCTGCGCCTAAACCTGCCCGAGGATACTTCCCTGATTGGATATGCGGATGATGTGCTGTTCGTCGTCATCGCAAGAGACCTCGAGAAAGCACAGATGAAGCTACATCAGGTGATGCGCCGCGCATCCTACTGGCTGGAGGAACAAGGGCTCGAGATGGTAGCGGCAAAGACCGAGATCGTGCTGCTGATGAAGAAGTGAATGGATCTGATCCATTCCCTGAGGGTGGGAGACGCGAGGGTCCAGACGAAGAAGTACATCAAGTACCTGAGGGTGATGCTAGATAACAAGCTCACCTTCTGGGAGCACATACGTGGGGCGGTGGACAAAGCGGCCACCGTGCTTATGCTGGTCACGGAGTCTGTCATCTTATACGGTGCTGAAGTCTCGGCCGATGCGCTGCGGCACGAGAAGTATAGGTAGCGACTCGCCGCGGTGCAGCGGAGAGGTGCTCTCCGTATCGCGTGCTCTTAACGCATGGTCTCTGATTCGGCGGCGCTGGTGGTTGCGAGAGTTATCCCCATAGTCCTTCAGGCGCGGGAAAGGAAGCTCGTCTAGCAGGGGGGATGAACTCTCGGTAGACTGGAAGCTACGAGGACAACGAGGGAAGAGACCCTTCGTGTCTGGCAGTCCCGGTGGGAAGAAGACAAATGGGGGCGGTGGACCGTGGGGCTCATACTCCGAATTGAAACGTAGGTCAATCGCACCCACGGTGAGGTAAACTACCGTCTTACCCAATTTCTAACGGGGCATGTCCTGTTCCGGGCATATCTCCACAAAATGGGGGAAATCCCGGAGCCGGCATGTGCCCACTGCAGTTCCCTCCGGGACGATGCCCGCCACACATTCTTTGAAAGTGAGAAATGGAGAGAGCTGCGAGCCGAATTGGAGGAAAGCGCGGGTGGCGTCGGGCCGGACAATGTCATCGACCTGATGCTACCGTCGGAGGAGTCGTGGGCGCGGGTGTTCGCTTACATCGAAACGGTACTGCGCCTCAAAAAGATCGCGGAAAACTTGGCCGCCAGTAACATCGGGCGGTAATGTCTGGAGAGGAGGGGGGCTGGTCGCAGGCCAATCCGGAGGTCCCTCGAGGGATAAAGCAGCGGCTCCACCCGGATCTGAAAGCCCTAACGGGTGTTCCCGGGTGGCATTAACATCGTACCATCAGCCGCTGGAAGGAATGCCTCTGCTAGAGGATAGTTCGTAATGTCCCCTGCTAGGGTGACCTATACATTCCTGTGTGAATGCGCTGGTGCAACCTGCTAGGTGGCGTATTGGCATCACACAGTGAATGAATTATTTTTTATTTTTTATAGATGTTGACTGACCAAGAAATTAGAAAAAAAGAATGAGATCGAGGTCAGCCTATAAAACCAGAAATAAGCGAAAATACAAAAGGATGCGTTCAGAAGTGTAAATAATATTATGTAGTTTGTTATTAGAAAAATATATTAAGTTTTACCTTTACGAAACGAATTATTTAGTCAAAGCCTTACTTTAAGCTAGTGAAAAAGTTGCATGCAGATGAAGAGTAAGTATAAAAGTACCGAGATACCGAGAGCATATATATCTCATAAAGTATATAAGAGAGTACAATATTAACATTAAAGTCGGATGATAAATGATCATATGTGATGATGATTGAAGACAATTTTGAATAGTAATTAATGCACGTTGATATCAAACATGATTTAATTACATATTGCAACTTATATTGCAGATCAAACTTTAGATTTTAATTTAACTTTAATTTCTCTACGTGTAATGAATGATGTGCTGAGCGGCTGCGGCCGAAGGCCGCAGGGGCGAAGCCCCTAGTTTTATTATTATTTTTTATTTATTTATTTTTTATTTATTTATTTTTTAACTTACGTTTACTTAAAGGAACTATTAATATAATAAGAAAAGAAAATAGTTAATACACTACTTTAAAAATAGTTTGGAAATTTGAGGAATTACGGATACATTGATTAATTGATTATAAATAATTGTAGGAAACAACGTCGCTTTTTGCGCTGTTAAAAATGACATAAATGCGTAATAATAAGAACAATTAAAAAATGCATATATAAATATTATAATAATATAATATAAAAAGGGTCATTAGGGAATAAGAATTAAAATTCAATTAGGGAAATAAACATTGCTTATCCTTTCATTTTGTAGGCGTAATTTTATTTCGGGGATTTCTTTCATTTCATTTTCATTACTTGTTCTGCTTTTATTAAATGATATATCTTGCATCATGACGGATTGATAGTTGTAATTAATATTAATGCAAGCTTCAAATTTTTCAGTTCTCGAATTATTTTGCCGATCGGCAAGATATTATTTAGAAACTCAGAATCAATAAGAGTACATCACGCGGTGAGCTAAGCGGCGGTGACAACCTATTACCACTGATGTAGGCGCACAGTCATTCTCTCTTGGGCTTTATTTGTATATGGGCAACGGCAGCAGCTACGTTGATTCTGGTCCGGTACGAGGCTTCTGCACAATAATACGTAGCGATGAATTTTGAAGAATAAGTTCTTCTTTTTCGCTTATGACGACCTGCCGTATGGAATTTCGAAAATTAGAAACAATTACTCTCAAGATTCCTCAGAAATTATTTGTTCTTGCTTCTACCCGATACATCGTAGTTTCTTTACATTACATTAGTGTTGGATGTTAAGAACTCCTTTTTTATCGTTTCTGACTGTCTTCTTTAATTGTTCACGACAACCTATGTTTTCCAACAGTTGCTTTACAGTGTTTGGACAATAAACACCAAATTATGAATTAAGATATTCATTAGTCTCTTGCAGAGTGCTTTCGTTGAATAAATAATTTTTTAGGACAAAAATAACCAATAACATATCATTTTTCAAAACTGGATAGTTTACAATGTTTTCGTTAAAATACATTTATAACAAAATTGTATACGTAATAAATCGAAAAGATGGCAGATTATGGATCCAAATCAACTTCATCCGATGAATGATTTTTGTTCATTCCGTGTATACGATTATGTTCATTGCAATTATCTGTAAGCATAAATGGGATTGAATAATTAGTCACTATGGCGTAATATATAATTTAATTTAGTCTGAAAATACTAAATTTTCTAACCAATTGCTAACGTAGTGCTGGAATTTAAAGTAATGCTACTATCAATGGGCATTGCACCGATGCTAGTATCAGCAATCCCATTAACGACATTCATTGTATGTTTCATTCCTTGTGAATCTAATGTAGACCAGTATGTTTCACTTGGTGAGCAGTTACTTAAGCCAGGTGGGGGTTGAGTAGATGAACCTGTATATCTAAAGTATGGATTTTTCAAGTCCAAAGTATTAGTGCTCGTTTCCACTGAAGTCCCTTCTAATGCCAATTGTATAGTAACATCATACGATTGTCTATAATAAATAAAATTTGTAACGAAATAGTAGAGAATTTTAACAATACTTAGTTACTTAATATGGAAATGTAAATTTAAACTTAAACAGAAAAATTAGTGCATTGCCATCGATTAAAAATTATTCTAATTATTAACAATAGTTGCTAATACATTCCAAGAAAAAATGTATTATATGTATTTAGTGGTTAAGTACATACGAAAAAGCGGAAGATAAGAAAAACAATGTAAATTGCGTGGCGATCGCACTGGAAAAGAATCCAATTTCTATAATAAATATATTATTATTATTACTTTTTGTAGTGTGCGGAGGAATGCTATTACATACCATTTGATCCGTGAATTTATGATTTTGAATGTGGGCCTCATTAAGATTAGATACCGATAAAACCTCTCCCTCTTTTAATCCGATTGAATATGCATCTTTTCCAATTACATTCAAATGTTCTCAACTACTCGTCAAAATAGAGTATTTCTTTTCCCCATTGTCCCCGCATTTATGACCGTTCTGTCTGGTTGCTGATTGGCACCTGGATGGTCCAAACACGGCATTTTTTTTTTATGTTTATTTATTTATTTATTTATTTTTCTTTTTTTTTTTTCTTTTAACTAGGCAATTACTCTCAACACTGAACTTTTTGGAACCACCCGAAGCCCCAGTGACCCCATTTGCGTCTGCAAACGACTTCACCCCCTCTGTACACGCACTTCTGTGTGCAATGACCTATGGAAACAGTACAGCCGATCCCAGAACAATTTCCATCATACAAATGTTGACCAATACTTCTCAGTGACGCCGGTTAGCATTCAGAGCTAAGCGTGGTTGAGCCCGCACAGACTGCGAGCGCCTTGGTGACATGCAACCGGTCGTACTGTTTTTCTTAAAGTTAACAATTATTGTGACGGAAATCGAACCCGGGACCTTCACAACGGTCAAGTTGAGCGAAGTAAGACTGATGACTTAGTTCGCACAACCGTTTATATTCACTAAAGGGACAACATTTTATAATGAGGAATAAAATAAATCGGCCATTAACAGTTGCATTACTTTATTGTTTTGATTGCCTAAAGTTTCGATATTTACTCATGTTCATTTCAGGTGTTGTAACCTTAAATTCGCTGTAACCCAATGGGGAATTTTTTCTCATAAAAACGTTTTTTTAGTGAATTGTTTGGTGAATGAAATGTTAATGTGAAAGTAACGCGAAAGAAATGTTTAATAATTGTTTATGCAAACGTTAATGTCACGTTAATGTTTGTAAAATGGCCTCAGAAAGTAACCTATATATTTCAGGTTTACTAAACATTTAGTAAACGTCTATTTAAACGTTAATGTAACATCTCTAAAAACGTTATTTTCACGATTAGAAAGTAATTTAAGAAATTCATTAATTTCACATTGCACTAATGTTAATTAAATCAAAAAAAAATAAATTAAATTAATTAAATTTCATTAATGTCTATCAAATTGTTAATTCAACGTTAACAATTAGTTACAAATTCATTTTATGTTTAATAGTTATTACAAATAAGGGTTTAAAGGACCGATATTAAAAGGTTCATTTAAAGTTTGGGAAATGATTGTCGTAGATTTTACTTTTCCATGTAAATGATTGGTTCTAAGTTTACGAAATTCATAAACAATAAAAACAGTATTTGCTAGAAGTAATGTTATATGTTTTCAAAGTATAATATTATATACAAAATAAAGCCTTTTGTTTATATTTTTCAATTTTCGTGAGATTTCACCAATACTGGCTTCGGTAGCTCAGGTGGTAACGCGCTTGACTAGCAAGTCGCAGGTCGGGAGTTCGATTCCCATCGGTTGAACAATTTTTCCATTGTATTAAAGCAGTAGTTCGCTATCTGCAAGACGAGCCACGCTGTTTGTTTATATTTGGAAAGGTTGTTTATCCGGTGGTGAAACGACTCTAGACCGCTGCTATACTTGATGTGGATTTCTGCAGTTTCCTACATCCTCGACAAAATGTAAGTATGGCGCCATCTAAAGTCGATCTGCAGCTCGCGCACCTATTGTTGCAATATTTATAGCACTTGTTAAAGGGCAGTCGTATATAAATATAAAAAAAATAAAAATAAAAAAAATACCGTTCGCGCATTTGGTGCGAATTTGACTCTGGTGCATGCTTCTACTTTCAATTAATATATCAGTTTTACGCATTGATATACATACATCTAGCGTGGCTGAGTGATGGTTAAAGTACGTGCGTTTGAATAGTGGCTTCTGTGCAATACACTTACATTAAACAAAATACTCTTTGTAATTGCATTTTGGCCTCTTTAACCTGAGGAGCCTCACTGTAATCACCCGAGTTCCAAAGGCCTGTAAGTTTTTAATCTGTTTAACAAGTATCTCTCCCGAGGATCCGAAGAACGGATCTGTTCTCGTTTGAGAATATCGTGTGTGCCCGCATATAGTTTTATGATATTGACAAGAGAATTTTTTCCGCAGTCCCTCGCAAATTATTTAGTTTGGCTTTTTTCACGTTCATTTAAATTATTCGTTATTCAGGGTCAACAGCCAATCCGTAAATAAATTTCAAATCACCGCCGATCTTACATGTGTGTGTGTGTGTGTGTGTGTGTGTTATGTATCGAGTAGTGCATGTGTAACAATACGTTTTTTCAATATCCAAAGGCACATTCTGGAAGCGCGATCCAGAGCTGCAAGGCTCGCCCTCTCCACCTCACAACATCATGCCTAAGCGAGCCATTATCTGCACAAGGAACCTGTCCTTCTTCAGTGGGCAGACCGTCAACAGAAGCAAGGTGGCTCACCTACAAGGACAACAGCACTCCCGTGATAACTGACTTTTTTCAACCTTTTAAGCGCCAGCGCTCGCCAGAACACATTCCTTCGAGCTCTTCTAACATTGCTGGTACAAAAAAAAAAAAAAAAAACAAAAAAAAAAAAACATTGTGCAAGAGATTGGGTTCCGTTAGAAGATTCGGTAGCCGACCAGATGGAAGCCCAACTTACAGCCTTTAAAGATTCCATCGTAGCCGCTCTATCATCTAAAATTGACGCGGTGCATGGTGAAAGCATGGCGGCGATCGCATCCTTAAAAGAAGAAGTAGCTAAAGAAATTCAGGAACTTAAGGACAAATTATAAGAAAAAGGCGACCAAATTAAACAGAACTTTCGGCCAAACTACAAAGACAAAATAAACTAATCAGGGCCAAAAATATTAGGATTAGTGGCCTCAATAAAGAGGGAGACGTAACGGAATGCGTGGGTGACGTTTTTGACAAACATTTCCAAATAACAGCATATCTTATTCGCAACACCCCATTAATTGTCCTGGCTGAACTACGTAAGCAAAAAATAAAAGAATGTGAAAAGAATAAAAAACAAAATTGGCGGGTAAAAACATATTCATAGATGTAGACCGAACTGCTAAAGAGAGAAGACTCAATTTTCATGCCAGAGAACTGACGAGGAAGGCCAAAGCCAAAAATAAAAAACCAATAAAAAAATATCAGAAGATATTTGTTTGAATGGTCCAACTCGCAAGGTCAAATTATAAAAGTGGTGCATTCCTCACCTACAACAAAGTCAACTATGGTGACCGGTAGCCCAATGGAAATGTCATGTGAGCAGCCAATAAACACCCTGAGGCCGTCTCCCCTTCCACCGTTAAGTGCTGCACGGCTTTAAGCCACCACAAACATCGTCGAACCACACCTTCTTCAGGGGCCAATACCCACGAAGCCTTATGGAACAACAAAAGTGATGCCCAAATCGTACATTGCATCGCTTAACCTTACTTTTTGGAATGTCCAAGGACCGCACAACCTGGTAATGGCAGAAAAATCACCTGAGAAAACAATATCCGATTTCTCAGGGACGTGGCTCACCACATACACGCCTCAATCCCAGCAGGAAAAAAGTACTTCGATATTCTCTCCAGTCTCCAGATAAGGATCTACAGGTAGATTCAAGGGTGACTTTAATATCTTTCGTGATCCGGCATGAATAACCATACATTTATCTAGCAAATGACAAAAATAAGAGAGAGTGGCGCCGATCTTCCCGCGGGCAGTAGCACCCAAAGACTGGAGTGATTTCATTTGTTACGAACCACGGAGCATTGACGATTTTACATAGAAACTTAGATTGAAATCTTTCCAAAATTTCTACATTTGAATTTGAGGTAGTGCCCCATAGTTGAATATCGTACGTCCAGATTGGCTTAAGTATGGTTTTGTACAGAAGTATTTTGTTTTTGGTAATGAGCTGTGGTGTTTTTCCAATGAGCCAGTACATTTTTTTTCATTTTTTCGCTTGGTGAATATGTGCTCTCTCCAATTTAATCGGCGGTCTAAATGTATTCCTAGATATTTTACAGTATCGCTTTGGGGAAAAATTTGTCATTTATACTTAGTGGAGGACAGGTATCCTTTTTTAGTGTAAAAGTTACTTGAACAAATTTACTTTTGTTAACGTTAGTTCTCCACGTATTCAACCATTTTTGAAATTACGTTAAGTAGGTTTTTAATTTTTTAAGTGCAATTTTTGCATCTGTATGCGTTGTTATTGTTGCTGTGTCATCTGCATAGGATGCTGTCATAATATTTGGTGATGTTCGTATGTCCGCTGTATATAATAGATATAGTGTTGACTCTAGAGCACTGCCCTGGGGTACTTCTGCTTTAATTTGGTACGGTTTTGTTATGTGCGTGTTTATTTTGATTTCGAACGTTCTATCCTTTAGATACGATTTAATCAGCTCGTAGGTTGGCGTTGGGAAGTACTTCCTTATTTTAGGCAGTAATCCTTCATGCTACACCTTATCAAAAGCCTGTTCAATATCTAAGAATACCGCATTGCAGTATTTCCGATTTTCTATGGAAATTCTTGCTGCTGATACTATTCTATTTACCTGTTCTATGGTTGAGTGCTTATATCTAAAACCAAATTGGTGGTCTGGTAATAGTTTAATGTTATTTACTTTGTTTTTCTATTTTTTATTTGTTTTGAATGTTGAATGCTTGTTGAGAATGTTGAATGTTGAATGTTGAATGTTGAAAAGTAATTATTTTGTTAATTCTGGCAAATTGGTTTTTCGCAGATTTTTGATAGCACCGGGAGAAGGCTTATTGGTCTGTACGCAATCACGAATTCGGCCTCTTTTCCATGTTTAGGTATTAAAATTATTTCTGCCGTTTCCCACTGTTTGGGAAAGTGGCGTAGACGAAATCATGCATTCATTATTATCGTTAATAAACGTACTGCTATTTTTGGTAGTTCTTTTACCATTTGGCCTGTGATGTTATAATATCCCGGGGCTTTTGTGTTGTTAATACATTTAATTATCTGGATTACTTCTTTTATTTTGACCGCTTGTATTGTCGTGCTGTCTTCAGTGCCAGAGGATTATAATAGACGTTCTTTTTCCTTAGTAACTGTACACGAGTGAGGTTCAAAACCTTACTTAGATCGTTTGCAAATGTTGTAGCTTTCTCCTCGTCAGTTCTGGCCCATTTACGACATGGTAGTCTGATAGGTGGTATACATTTAATTGAGTGTTTTTTTATTTGCCTTGTAGCTTTCCATAATGAGCACCCCGTTTGTTCTGTTGGAGTTAATCCTCTTAGGTATCTTTGGGTAATATTATTTTTTTCTATGTATAACATTTTTTTAAATTTTTCGTTGCTTTATTTAATTTAGTATTATCATAACTCGAACTGGTAGTCTCATATTTTTTCCTTAGTTTTCTTTTCTCTTTGATTTTTCGTGTTATTTTATTTGAGATGCATTGTTGCTTTTTGTAAGTGGAGCTAGTGTTGGAACATTTTTCGATGGCATCAGTAAATGGTAAATTCAAGCGTTTGATACTATTTTCAATGTCAGTGGCTGTTTTAAGAGGTATATTACAAGTTATGTGTTCTGGGATGTATTCTTTGTATTTATTCCAGTTGTAATTTTTGTAATGGTTTTTTGTTATGAGTACTTGAGAGTGCAGTGTTATTAAGGCTGGTGAATGGTCAGATGTTAGATCTAAGCAGGATGTAGCTTCAAGGTACTTTTTAATTACACCCTTAACAATTGCAAAATCTAGCAAGTGAGGCAGCTTGCGTATATCTGATGGCCAATATGTTGGCTCCCCAGTGGATATTGGCACGAAGTTATTTTTTTTTTTGCATTGTTTCGTATCGTGCTTTACCTCGATATGTTGGCGTTGTCGATCTTGACCTCCACCATGGGTGTTTTGTGTTGAAGTCTACCAGCTATAAATCAGTTTCCTAAGGTTTGAAGGAAATTCGAGAGAATTTCTTGTATATGAGACATTCTTTTAAAAGCCGGACAGTTTTTGACCGACCCATCTCCAAATTGCTTCATAATTTTTTTACATGTTCTAGGCATGAAATAAGTATAACTTATAGCTTATACTTTTTAAACATAGGAATATTTGAAATTTTCACATTGTGCGTTTCATGGTCATTTTCAAATCGCCATATATCCGGTAAAAAAAAATCGAAGAAATATTTTTTTTTTTTTCATTTTAAAGAGAAAAACTTCAACTTTTTCGTAGAATTATTTCCCGCTAGTTAAGTTGAAAAATTGTCATTGTTTATAAGAAATCAATTTTTTTAATATAATTTACATAGTGGCCCACAAAAAATAACAATTTTTAAAAAATACCATTGAATTCCTCGGAAAATTTCCATAAAATACGTATTTTTTAAAAAATGGCATGTATTAATGCATACTAGC
>JAPYZR010003237.1:0-36469 GCA_030522945.1 Trichopria nigra
GGAGATTTCATGAAAAAAGTAGGTGTCATTTTTTTTTTTCGGATGACCAAATTCAATACTTCGATCCCAACCTTTGGTTACGGGTCGAAGTAATAAAAAAACGTGTTCATAAAGTTTCAGTATAGAGATTGAAAATAAATTAATTTGCACCAGCATATAAAGTTTCATTTATGGTTCCATGAAGAGTAACATATATTTCATGAAATATAATATAGATATGCATTAAATATATAATAATAATAATCGACTTTATTGTCAATTGAAAGTGTAAATACGTCAATAATGAATATATAATAATTTCAATACTCGCATAGTATGTAATAATGTACGCATACATAACATTTCCCCCAAAAATGCCCAAAAAATTGAATGAAATGTATAAAAAATGTGATTTAAGTTCTTGCACTTTTAATGCATACCTTGGTGCCAATTCACGCTTATAGAACTCTTTGAGTACGCTTCCCATTAAAAAAAAAAAAAAGATTAATAGGTGAAAACTTTTGAATTAAAAAGGATTAAAAATGGATTCATTTCTTCTACAACGAATACTTCTGAATTCTTGTTAATCCAAGTTTTGATGTTTTAAACAATTTTTTTTACTGGGTTAAATTGCAAAATGAAGAATCTTTACAAAGTAGTTCGAGTCTCTTCAAAGTTAGGATTAGGCTCATTTACATTCTGCAATGTACGAATTCACGCCCGGTATATATAGTCTTGTCAAGTGTTTGATTTGACAACACATTATCCTATACTATATCAATGACCTAACCATAAGTGTGTAAGAAGAAAGTTTTATGTTTTTAGTATAGCTTTACTACTTCAATAGCTTAATCCTTTACTGTTATCCTATTGAGTCTAGGATTATAGTGTTCTCCCACACTTGAAACACTCCGGTAGCCCTAGAAGAAATTGATCTATTTTTTCTTATCCATTTCTATCACTATCCAATTAACCTATGTCTTTAACATAAAAAGTATCTGAAGTGATCAAGAATTAGCTAAGAAAGTTTCCATTTCTACCAGGATTGTTTAGATGGATTAATTTTGTACTTTTCGTTTAGGTGGACATTTCCGAGTGGTTTTTTCGTTGGTGCAGTTCTATCTTGTAGGCATAGGGCTACCTTTGCTTTTAAAACTAATATTTATACAATACTGTCTTAATATAATCTGAATTTCGTTTTTGTAGTAATTTTTTAGATTTGTTTACTCTCCCTTCACCATTGTTTATCCCATCTATTAAAGAATGTAATTCCTCGGTAATTTAAATATAGTGAAAATACTACTTTCATTGATTAGAAATGGTTGCCCAATATTTTTTGGCACATACGGATCTACTCAACCACTTTCTTATCCATGCACACATCCTCACACTCACACGCGCGCACAAACCATATTGGATTTGTGTACACATAGAATATAGTAATATAATTAAAAAAATACTTTCTGAAACTAAATGAATTTTTCTTTCAAAAATGATTCAATTTGATGTATTCCCATTATCCCCTTTTATTCGATAATCTTTTACTGCATACACCTCTCTTATGCTACGTCCTCTCCATGTGTTTCGACACTTTCATTCATTTTGTACCTGAACTTAAATAGCCTATAATTCTTTTTTCAAATATGATTGTATATCAGATATTAAAATGATTTTACGTAATGGGTAATAAAGTTTAGAAAAATTGTTTGACTGGTGAACAAAAATACATTCTCGTTGAAGTTTTAAACAATATCACTGAAATTCTTTTTCTGTCTTTGTGCAATACGGAGAACTACGATTATATTTAGATTACACAAATGTAAATTTAAAATAAAAAATTAAAATTTATTTTAAACAAGATTTATTGAAGATTCGGAGTTTTGGTTCGATTTCCTTCTTAAGGAAGGAGTCAGTTATCTTCTATACAATCATCCATTGTCGTAGATTGTTCATATTCTTAGGGGATATATCCAGAAGCCAGATAAAAGGTTATTTTTGGCGTATCTTCAAAAATCATCTGAAACAAAAAGAAAAGTTTCAAGAAAATGCAAAAATAAATTTAATTTTTTCGACCATGGTAGGTGTATATATATCGCCAATAAAATCTATTATAAAAAGTTTGAATTTTTGATTATTTATTGATAGTATCATCCACGATTAAACGATATACTATATAACTGATTTCTTCATGTATTCATGAGAGTCTATCGAAAACAAATGCCGCTGGTCTGTGCTTGTGTACAGATGTCGCACCGCATTAAAACACAATCCTCATTGGTTATTCCGTTCTGCTTTAAGAATCGTATCCGCATCCATCGCTCCCATCTTTGTTATCGAATTACTAAAGTTTAACCCTTTAGCAGTATTAATTCGATAAAGTGGTCTGAAAGTAACCGAAGCAGCTGATAGACTTCCATAAATTCGCTCATATTTATTATTTAGGCGTTGGGATCATGCATTTGGACAAACACGTCAGAAATCTACCAAGGCTTATTAAACCATCTAATTATAGCAATATGTCCAGCCATTTGTAGTTTGACATTATATTTTAACATTAAAATGCCATGAAAAAATTCTGCATTTAGACATTTTTATTGGACAAGAACCGCTCTTTCCAATGGTCCATGAAAATATTTTCTTGCCAAATTATAAATATTCTAATAAATCACTATTTCTATTATCAATCAGAGCGGTAAAATGTTCAGCAATGGAAATTTCGCGAAGAAAATTGTCCTGAAATTTCAGTAATGACTTATTTGTTAGAAGAAAGCTGAGAAAATTGCTGTAGCAGCCGCTCACCATAAGATTTCGCGGATGATAAAATTGCTATTGGCCATTTCTTTTTAGACCCTATACGACACTTACAGAAGGGCGCAATTAGGGTGGAGTTAGAGGGGAGTATAAAAGGTGAATCGTGGCGGTCGCGGAGAGTGTACTTCGAAAGAAAAAGGAGGGCCGAAAACCCCTCTGTCGCTGCAGAAGAACGGGACATCGTTCGCGTCCGTTTGTCTGTGGCAGCAGGGGCTGGTTCGGTAACTTCCGGAGAAGCGACGACAAGATGGCACTGAAAATCAATGGATGGTCCCTCTCTTCTCTCTTTTCAACTCTCTTGATGCTGCTTCTCCATCTTTCTCTTTTACTCTCTACTACTCTTTCTCTCTGCTTTTCCTCTCTCTCTCTCTCTCTCTCTCCCTCCTGCGTACCTACACATGCTCAATTTCCTCTTTCCTCTCGTCCTCTTTCAGTCATTGCTATGGTTACGTCCCTCAGTACACGCCAACCAACCAGCCATCCTCGTTTTGGCTTCTTCCTTCTTTAAACTTGCAAAGGATCATTTTATTTGTGTCGTACTTTGGTCGATAATTCCTTTCCTAATTTCGGTAATGAATTGTGGAGGCGACGGGCACGTTTCGCGCTTGATTCGTCCCAAGCTATATTCTTTGTTTTCCCAAGAAATATGCCGCTCCTATATCGATATTTTCTCACTTTATATTTTGCCGCTGTAACGAATCGCATCGCCGACGACGTAAAATATCACGGTTTAATTCTTCAAGCATGATTGTAATTGGCGTAATGCGTTTGTACTTTTAGAACTTTCTACTGATATGCGCGTCATTATACATTTATATTTTAAGGAGTTGGAGGACGGTTCAATTTCTTCGTTGTTCAGCGAATAGTTTTGATGTTGAAATGTTTAAGTGGCATGTTTTTATCATATCACCTTTCACGATTTACATTTTACATCTATATATTTTTAAAAGATTTTAGGCATCTATACAATTATTTAATTGTCATTCCTTGGCAATGGACATCGAGCTGTCACAAAATACTGCTTTTCAACCAGTCCAAAGTTAGCTTATATTAAAAATATACTTTCATTGGATTGATTTTTCATTTTAAGTAGAATTATGCTGATAAGGACAAACCGTACGCTCCTGGTGATGGAGGTTATTAATTTTCGGGGAAGATCATAAAAAAATCATTATCATCAAGGGTCCGTGCGGTATATGGAAGAACAGAAATAGCCAGAGTACAATGTGCCTCATTATGTCTTTAAATACATCATCTATACAATTTTAATAGCCAGTACGAGATACAGTACTGAAAAATTGATGCGATCTGTAAAAAAATCATCTTTCACATTAGTGCGCAGCATACGTTATATGGCAAAGGCATAATAAAACGATTTAAGAACTTTTATTGGAACATTCCATAAATACCGCAAAAATATAATCAATGTTACGAATATCGTATTAATTAAGTTCATTTTAAGAAAAGATACTTTATTACATCGGGCTCAAGTGTTACTTATTGTCTTTAATGCAAGCATTTTATATTTTTCTAAATTTAGGAGGGTGATCTTACCGCTTTCTTATTAAACCCTAGAGGTCCGGGATTGGTGTCCATCTAATATTTTTGAGTCTCCATTTATCAAATTGACTTCATATGCATATACATTTTTTTCTCTCATATTTTTATTATCAGCAATTTTACGCCTACGTGAAATATTTTTTCTATTACAATTTAAATAATCTGCAGATAATTGGGGAGTCATTTGGAATAGCATAAAATTTTATTACAAAATTCGTCCAATTATTTCATATTCCCTCTGTTGGTTTTGCAGTAAAAACTAGTTTTTTAGAAATCAGTGAAAATTAATCAATTAGCAGAAGAATTTTCATTATATTTCCGTAAAAATCGGGTATTTTTACTGCGATTATGAAAAATAGAGAGTGCGTTGCCCTAGTAGAAATTTGTCCATTTTTTTCTTACACTATCCATTTCTCCTATGCTTTTAACATGGTAAATATCTGACTTGTCTAAGAATTAGCTAAGAATTGTTTCTGCCCAAATTCGAAAATATTTTCTGAGAATTAATTTTTTGGTTCAATTTGAGAGAAATTGCAATCCTAATTTTCGTCCAACGTAATTGGCTAATTTTTGTATACATTGTTTTTGAACTGCTTTTGAGGAATTAAATCCAATCATTATTCAGGAATCCGTATGTCATGATGGACTTTCTGCCCATTTTCTTAATTAGGGCCAATCATCTGGTCAGTGACTAATTGTGGTCATTATACGACTGAATAACCTGTAATGCATTATATGAGAAATAATATTTTTGTAATATCAAACTATACCCTGGATGAAATAAAGGCCTATGAATATTGAAAAACATCGTTCATTTGGCGAAAAGTTAAATAGTAATTATTAGAAAAATGAACCAGAATGTTGGATTTACTGCGTCCGCCGCAGGACAAACTCAGTAGTTACGGCACAACGCAAATATAGAATTTATAAGTTCAAATAGGTAAATAAAAACGTAAACTAATAATTTATTATTTTTTATCTTTATTTATTGTGTATTATATTTAATTTTTATTTTTATTATTAATATGTAAGTTTTTTGTTGACTTTTCAGTTTTGTTGTACTTCTGTCAATTAAAAATCCTATTTATACTACTAATTAAAATTCAATATATTACACCGACGTACTGGTGTGGGGCCAATTAGCCGTATTGAAGGGCAGAAAGGGCCGTAATAAAAAAAAAAAAAAAAAATTCAATATTTGGTGAAAAGTCGAGAGTCATTGACATTTGTTTTAAATTTGTCGGATTTTTAAAAAAGCAAGAAGTAGTGATTAAGTATCCAATTATCGATTTACAAATTTTCATTACTTGCTCTTCGATTTTTGTTTCTTAATACTGAAAGGCGACGAGTTATTTGTTGTCTTTTTTTCTGTAGTACGTGCAAAGTGAAAAATAAATTATTTCAATTTTGTAAGTTTTACTTTAATTTAGGCTAATTAATTCCCGCAGAAAAAAATTCTGATCAAATAAGATCTAAGTACATCTGGTGAGATCTAATTTAGATCTTCGTTGATCTCGCGAGATTTAATGCGCGATCTTATTTGATTACGGTTATGACCATATATCTTATCTTTGTATTTGCCCAGTAGACCTTAGAAGATCTGTCCATATCTCACAACAACTTTTAGGAGAGCAACTGTAAATAACCCATTAGTATTATATCTTGGCAGATATGAAGAGATCTGGATTGTCATATAGACATAAATGAAAGAATTTAACCTAATTGCGGTCTTAATTTATTTCTTAATTTAAAATATTTAAACAACAGCTTTTATATCAACATATCTAATAAGATCTGGAGTTATTGGATACAAATAGATATGTCCAGATCTAAGATAAGATACTGGCAGATCTCATTGGATATCTTAAGATCTAGAGTTAGATCTATTTTGATCAGATTTTTTTTTCACGGGTTAAAAAATAATTGTTATTTTAATTGTTTCTGTTTTATACATGATTTTTCTCTGCCGCGCTATTTTTCTTAAGAAATATACAATTGTTTTCGGTGTCACATGAGCATTAAATTTCCATAACTGAATTCTACTCTCGAGATGTTGTTCAGTGAAAACCACTTTAAAAAAGTGCGATTTTCACTGTAAATTGCTAAAAATTAAGCTGTGATTACTCCGTACAATATTCTATTTCGGATATATCAACGTTATCGGCAAAAGATTTACAATTTTCTGACAAATCTCCGATTTTGCTAGGTAAAATATTATTCCTACTGTTTTACGAAATATTTTCATCTACAATGGCAGGAGAATTTCCTGAAATTTTTTAGAGTGAAGGTGAATTCTTACTAATTTACACTAAAATTTACTTCATGAAAGTGGTTTCCATTGCAACAAAAATGAGAGTATACAAAAATGGAAAAGTTGTTTTGGTGTCAATTAATACAACAATGGTACTTTTCGCCAGATAGCAACAAACATAACAGATGGATACTGGGAAGGAAAGTAAGGTTGGAGGAACTATACAATGGTTGTACCAACCATAGAGATGATTGCATCAAACGTGCGAATTGTTGTGTCAACCGTAATATGGTTGGCCCATCAATACTTTTTTTTCAGTGCAACAGTCCATAAGTATATTTAAATGAAGTTTCTTCTCGTTAAAGTGGTCTTTAAAATGAGAACCAGGAAGAGAAATGACACGTAAAAATAGTGAATTTTGCAACAAATCTATTCTAAACGATATGATCGAAAATTGATCAATTAATTATTCGGTGACAACGTTCGCACGTTCATTACCCATCTTTCAATTTCAATTTTATAGATTCATTTCAAGATTCATCAATTCCTAGCAAGCATTCCGAAGTATAAAGTGTTAAAATAGTTCATACATTTCCATTTTAGTGAATATCAATTGTCGAAGTCGAACATCTCACACGGCAATTAGTACTTCAAGGTATCGATTAAAACGTCAGAAAGCGTCATCGGTGGCGTTAAGAATTTATGCATCCTTTACTTTTTGCGACAGCGATGATTTAATCGATGCTTTAAAGATATATTTTTATTAAGGATATCGGTTTCGGAAATTTGATGGCATTTTTTAAAGTTAGAAGAATTTAACTTATTACAATGATATTGTATGTATATTTAATGATATGTGTATATTATGTGTATATTTATATATTACACGTATATAATATGTTGATAGTATTTTATTTTTGCAATGACTTTTAAATGTACACTGTTAAAAATGTTCGGAAAATTCCGACATTTTTTAGTTACCACAGGAACTTAATTTTTCAAAATCGGGTTACTGAAGACAATATTCAGTAACATTTTTAGTAATTGTACTATAAATCTTTCTTAAAATAACGTAACAGAATGAGGCAAGTCCGAACGGTTCCTTAAAATTACTAAACTGAAACGAAAATTTGAATTGCGCATTACGATTTGCGCAGTTGTTGTTACCTCAAAACACAACATACCTATATGTATATCATAAATGTATTCACAATCGCGAAGGCGGACTGTGCGTTGTGTATATTATCAATCATATAAGACACGCAGACTAATATATAAGAAACGCAATACTCTACATGCGGATTCGTCAATTTTGCCATCACCCCGCATCATATGTTTGTTGCATTCGTTTCTGCGAGCAGTGCTTGATTTTATTTGAGCTATAATGCAAACTACTTTATTAATATTAAAGAACCGATAACAAATTTTCGAAACCCCATAATTTTTCAGTTACCGAAACTGAAAATTACTAAATTGTAACAAAATTTTACCAAACTGGAACGTAAATTTAAGAAAATATAGAAGTTTCTATAGCTAATATGTTTTGTTTTGACTTAGAACTGAAAAAATATTGACCCCCTCACCCCTTTAAGATTATAGACAATTTAAAAGGAATAATGTTTTGATTAGGTTATAGCGATTGATAGTATATTTCTAATTGACCATTGACCGTGCGGTGGTTGGTCAGTTATTCCGACTACTAAACCATCCGTTTTTTTTTTAGATTTATTGAATACAAAAATGTTGAGGTTTCGAATAATTCGACAATTGGATATTCACATATTTGTAATTAGTATATTGTATTTTTGTATTAAAATAGAAAATAATAATAAATAATAATATATAATGCGATCTTATATAATATACTATACACGCTTTCGGTCCCATGAACACGATTTGCCATGACGCAAATGTTTGTTTGACAATACGTTGAGACAAAATGATAATGTTTAAAATACATGAGCATATTATATAATTAATTACATAAATTAAGTGTTTCGTCTTTATTATAATTATAACATATATAAATTTTATAAAACTTATCTACTAACCAATTATCCACTCTTCTTTTATTAAATCTCTTTATATAGAGTTTAATTATAAACGCACTGCGTTACATTCTGCTTTAAGCGCATGAGAAAAAGAGATGTATTCATTTTTAACACTATATATGTCTTTCATTTATGATATGAATCCTTTATTGAGATGAGTAGTATAATTTTTAAATTTTATCATACAAGATGGCATATTGAGGACAGACTTTCGTCATGAAAAAATTGTTTACATAATGAAAATTGATATGATGAATGTCAATTTTTACGATACTCATAACAATAAAGATTCCAAAACATATAAATTTTTCCATAAATAATGTCAATTTTTCTCATGACGAATGTCTGTCCTCGTGCCATCTGGTATAGTAAAATTACAAGACAAATTTTCCAAAGTGTAAGATCTTATCAACAAGCATAAAAAGACAGTTTAAATACTAATGTTTTTGTAGCACTTTAGCGAATAAAAATCGATCTAGATAACATCGGATTTATTTTTGTTCCATTTCACCGCAAAATAAGTACTGTTATAATCGTTCTAAAAAAATGTGAAGGTACATTTTAGTTCAGTTTTGCAACTAGCTATTTTGTGACTGGAACGTCGAAAATAATCGAAGTGGTAATTTTCAGGCCAGTTATAATATCAATTATTTTGTAGTAAAAGTAAAATAAAAACTACAACACAGTTGTCGCTCAGGTCTTTTTTGTGCATTGGCTTCTTTGTCGACATTAAGTTTTTTTTTAAATCTATTTTCAAGTTAAGTAATTTTTATTTATTTATAATTTTAATTTTTTATATTCACGCAGATTTAGTTTCGAAACATTATTTCGGTCGTGTCTATAGAGCTGGAATCACGAGAACTTTCGACTTATCTCGCCTTTTTAAACCAATAATTATTGATTAATCATAATTCAATTACAGTTGAACATTTGGTGTAAAAAAGAGACAAGATGACGTTTGATCGCTGAAAGCTTTTCATGTTTCTGCTGCAGACTTAGCTACTTAATCTTGATTAGATAATTTCGTTCGACATTAGTCGGTCAGTCACATTACCGTCCAAAGACTGGACAGAGCTCTAGAATGTGGGATTCTGCTTTTATCAAGATTTCAAATTTATGTAATAAAAATATATTATATACAATTATTTAAATTATTCAAAAAAAAAATATTCAGTGACATGCTGTATATATTTGAACAGAAAAGGAAACAATAAGTGAAAAAAGTGTTAAAAAAAAGTGTCAGGACATAAGCCATAACTTAAAATTTTTATTTTATTTTTTTTTGTTGTGTAAGAAAAGTATTCTAACCAATAATCGACGCATTCATACTTGAAGTAATTGGAAAATCATAAATAACATTTCAACAATATGGATAGAGACGAAGGAAAAGAGGGGAAGAATTTTGAAAAACAACATACTATTATAAGAAAGTTTGCAATGATTGAAAATTGATTAATCAACTATCAAAGTACAGATGTTACCATAAGCAATTATAATTGTTTAGCCATTGCGGCCAGTGACTTTCGGGAAGTCACGGAGAGCTTCCCAGTACTGAAGCTTTCACTAACCACGACAAAGCAAACTGTATTGTTTGCGAAACGAGGTTCTGACATACATGTAACTGTGCTGAAAGTCAGCTGCGATAGTTGTTCACCAACGATCAAAATGCTGCTTGTCTTTTGGGATTGCTAATGGACAGCTTGCTAAATGTCCTTTGGAAATAATCTGTTCTTGACAACATGTCCAGCAGTAGATGATATTTTATGAACGCCACTGTAATTATTTGTAAATGTCAAATTGCATTTTCTCAGACCGAGTTTATATAGAAAACGATGCTGAAGTCTTCCTCGTGGATTTCTATAAAACGTATAAGTTTGATAATTCCATGAATAATCCAAAGTTTAGATGTGTCAATGACTTATTAGTTAAATTCCCGAACAAGATTATTAAAAAAACGTCTTAAGTGGTTCTATTGGTTTTTTCCAATCCTATATGTTTCCTTTTCATTTTTGGCATGAAAATCGGTTTAAATCATAGAATTTTTCAAAGTAAATGCAATTATTATTCTTGCTTGTGTAAATTGAAATAAAACATTAGATCGTCAGGACGACTTGATTGAGAGTAATGTGAAACAAATTTCGTTCCGAACATCATGTCGTCAGATTATAGTTCTGTCGTGGTTATGATAAGACTGTATATGTATTTTCATAACATTTTCTTCACAAATATATATATATACACACAAGCAGTAGTATTTGTAAGTGTACATCAGGTATACTTTATCTATTTACAAACAGAACCATTCATTTCTTCTAATTTCTTTAGTGCATTTTTAAAAGTTTTTTTTTTGTATTTTTTGCGTCGACAAGTTATAAACTTTGAACAGCTTATAAGACAATAATTGCTGCGTTTTCGCCTTCTTGAAGGTGAAGGAACTTTGTAGGTCAATTCAGAACAAATTATAAAAATCTGAAAGCCTGCAAAACATTTAAGTTGCAACAAAATGGCGAAAGAAAGCTCATTTCACTGAGAATTATCCGCAAAAAATCATGTCACGCAATTTCCCTCCGATTCCTTGCACGGTGCATCATTTCAAAGACTCAGATTAGATTATCATACGTTGCATCCGGCACAGGCAACTCGGCTAATTGTTTAATCGTTTTACAAAGCGAGAATATGTATATAATTGTGTTGGTTCTTTTGCAGGTGGCCTCGGCTACAAGACGTACTCGGGCCACGACGGGCTTGCGGAAAAGAGGAAACAACGTCGGATACGAACGACGTTTACGTCGGCCCAACTCAAGGAACTCGAGCGTGCCTTTCAAGAGACGCACTACCCTGACATTTACACGAGGGAGGAGATCGCAATGAAGATTGATTTGACGGAAGCCCGGGTGCAGGTGAGTCGCCGCCGCCTCTTCCTTCGATTGCCGCACGCGCTCGCGATACTATACGTGATGTACTTCGGCATCGTTTAGTTCTTTAATTATTCACAATCCTTATCAACCCTCTATGAAATATATATAGTTGCACCGTATATATACGACGATATCTGCCGACGAGGCCTCGGAATACTCCGGGGTGGCAAAATCTTCCGGGGGGGAGGTAGGTCGTTGAACTCGTCACGCGGAGGAATCGAGTTCCTTTAAATGTCGCGTACAAATATAGAAGTCGGCTCAACTCAAACGGCTGATTGTCTTCGAAGTTCAATTTTTACAATGACGAGACATCCCCTGGGGATGATGCGCGAGTTTGAAGCTCGCGGATCCTTTGTGAATACTGCATTCGGTTCGTGAAGCTGATTTTCCCAGCATGTTGCGCTGACAACGGAGCAGAATTGGAGAGAGTCATTCATTAATCTCCAAAACAATTTGTGTCAAGTATCGTATATCATAATTTTTGTTTTGGTCGCTGATACAGGAACTAACATCATATTTTAATATTCAAAATGGCGGACAACTACAAGATAGAATGATAAATATAAGTGTAATGGATAACAAATGTTTGGAACCATGCAATCATATTGGATCCGCCATTTTGAGTTTTGTATGCACCGACACGAAACAAAATAATTATTATCAACAACCGTACTTATTGCTAATTGAAAGATTGAGGGGTGAATTGTCCAGAAATGTAGGTGAATCAGATATACGTATGGCTGTCGCCATTAATTATTTCTTTTTTATGAAGGATTAAAAGCTTGAAGTTGTACTTTAACTCTCTAATATTACTGATGTTTATCATATTTATTGAGGTAAACTCAATTCTTACTTAGGATCTGTGATTTGGTCGCCTTATATTAATATAGATTGGGACATAGTAGGCTCTGTCCAACATAAGATCATTACTCTCTAAAGTTGAATCAGCGAAAATCCGCTGATTTGCAGTCCAAACCCTACGAGATGGTAGGGTTTGGACTGATTAGCAGTGTATATTCGCTGATTGAGGACACCAATCGACTTTAAAGATCACAACTATCTACCGTTCATGAAACAATTTCAACTTCCAAGTATAAGATCCCTCTATACTTATCACAATCTCCATTTTGCTTACAAAATAAAGCATAATCTCATCAACTCATCACATATTTCCTCTTTATTTACAGAAAGGAATTTAGAATATAGCTTGAGGCACCCTAGAACAATTCTTGAGGTATCCTCAACTACTTCTTTCCGTTATTATTCACCATTAACACGTATTCGTCGGCTTTGGAACACAATTCCTTCTTATGTTCATCAATATCGTTTTCATAATTTACAAAAACATATGTAAGAGGCGCATATCTGTCTTTTGATTTAAATTAAATATTATCGGAGCTACAGCTGAATGAACCATGGCATTTTTGTAACTTAATGTAAATTTTTCTATATTTAATTTTATTTAGTTATTTATTATCTAATATTTATTTATATATATACTTTTTAACTTACCATTGTAATGGCTTATGCCCGTATATGTCGGAAAATAAAATAAAATAAAAAATAAAATATTTCGTTATATAATCATTTGATTTCTACTTCAGACATGAAATCAGTCGATCTTTGCCATTAATCAGTCAATATTTGGAGTCGTTCCGAATCTGCTGAAAAAAGTATTTACTACCTATTGCGTTAAAATATTGTAATATATATCGAAATTAATTTGAGTTTCAGTAATGTATTTGCAGATTTCATCTTTCGCTGTTAAATCGACATTTTTTATATAATTTAAGTGAATATTTTTTTAATTGTTTGGTTTGTTCAGATTTATGAAGTTTTCATATCGAATATACCTTCAATATACTAAAAAAATGATATACTGTTTGTAAGAGTATACGGAATTTCTATTTTTAAACAAAAAAAAAAATTTTTTTTTGCACTCAACAATAAATCGAAAGATTCAGTGCTGTGATTAATTAATTTTTATATGTATATAAAGTTATCGTGACGTGAGAGTAGAGAGAAAAGTTGTGTTTTCAAAGCTCTTATTCAAAATCAAGTGACATAGTAGATTATTTAAATAATATTTTATTTCTTTCTACATTCATGAAGATTTTATTCCACGTCAAAATTTCATTTGACTCTTCAGACAATCACATTAGAGATGAAGCTCTGATCAATTTGCACTTTCCATAATGTATCAAGTAATAAAATTATACTTACATGCATCCATTCAAGATAAAATAGTGATCTTGAAATCGATAGAAGGAAGTACATGCGTACTATAAAGATTCATTTATAATCTACGTATCGTTGGAATATTTTTAGAATATTTATAGAATATATTCCATACAGTATTTCTAACATGTTTTGAATGTTCAGATTCAAATCTGAACTTTTTGTTTAAACGATTTGAGGACATTTTTAAATTAATTCGTGAATTTTCTTACTGTAATCTTAAAGATATTCGTTACAGTTTTAAACATAATTTAATATTTAGTTTTTATTGTTGCTGTTCAATTACGATTATTGCGTTATTTATATAATAGTTGTTTTTCTAACTTCAGATTTAAAAATAAGTATAAAACATAAAACATTGTTTCGGTTCTAAAAATACTTTTCTGAAGTAATTTATAGAGAACAAAAAAAAATTTATTAGTATTATGAAAGTATATCATTTAAAGTTTACATATATAGAACTTGAATTTACAAAATTTAATTAGTTCTAATCATACCCCAGTGTGGCTAATTTTAGATATATAAATAGATTTTATTAGATTTTGCTATAGATCTAAAACCGACGTGATTGGAAGAAATTTTGATCTAATAATATCTAGACAAATATAGTCAACTACTAAGGATAACTATACTTTTACAATAACTAACGTCTTGATAGTCGCGTTAACAATCTAAATTTTGTTTAGAGATACAGTTATTTCTTGTCGTAATCGATGTAACTATAGTTTTCTCTTTGAAGCGGCTATATTGCATATAAATTTCTAAACCCTCACAGAAAAAAATACGTTCGGTGTCTGAAATGACCCAATCCAATTGGGCGTAAATCCGAATTTTTTTTAGTGTTTACACCCATTTCTTTAGTGTTTACACTCACTCACGAGTGTCATTTCGGACCCCGAACAATATATTTTTTGGTGTACTTTTTCATAAGTGAACTGACGAATGGACTTGACGCTAATTAGTAATTTGAATAATTAATAATTTTCTGGAAAATAATTACAGCAAATAGGAACTACACTTTGTCCACTAGCGATCATGACGTGAAATACTTCATGACACGAGCGAATATCTGAATTTGGCAACTAATTACTTTATAATGATTTTAATCATTCATCATACTGACCTGATATTAATCGATAACGACGAGAACTAATCCTATTAATGGATAAAAGCGAGTGTCCGCGGAGAACTTCTCACGAGGGACACGTGCACAAAGAATTGCTTTTTCCAAAGATTACTCAGCCAGATTATTTCACTCGCAAATTAAGTAGAATGTCTGACATCCAACATATCGATTCATAAGAAATGTCATTTGCAAGAGAATTATTTTTTCATTTTTATCTAATTATATTTCATTGTTTATCATAACTCTACTTTTGTTTTTGCTTTGAATTTTATTTGTTTATAAAATTTTTATTATTTATTAAATTATTTATTAAATATTGCAATAAAATAGTTATATGATAATACTGAAGTCTAAATATTAAAAATATAACAATTAACAAATACGGAAGAATTATTGAGAACAGATAATGCTTGAAGGAAAACACGTTGCACTGATAGAAGAGTAAAGTTGTAACTATAATTCGCACGATGAACGGATAGCATATAAAAAACATATTCGATAATTGATGGAAAGCAATTGTTTGTTTTTGTTATTTAAACAAATCTCAATGGATTTAAAACCAATCAAAATATCTTTAATACCGAAATGTGCCAGATATAATGTCCAATCCTCTCACTTTATATGATTTTTATCAGCCATTTTAAATTTCAAAGATCAAATCCGCCATGTCCAATTGGTCATTATGAAATCTAAAACTTAGATCGCATAATCAATGGGCTTGAAATGCTTACATTGTTTGTTGGTCTCATCGGAATTAATTGTAATTAATATCATACTTTATTTCAACTTTTGAATTTTCTTCTTTTTTTAGTTCTATACACCAGCATTGTTAACGTCTATTCAGAAATCTGAAATATGATATATTATATTTAATATTGAATAAATAAATAATTATTTAAATAAATAATTAATTTCTAAGAGTGAAATGTTACTCTTAAAGAGTGATAATTCATTCTTGAAGAGTGAAAATTCACTCCCTAGTAGAAATCAGTTTGTAAATATCCGGGCGCAAGCTTGGCCCTGACTCGCGCCCGGATATCTATCAAGGCGCGAGTCAGGGACCAGCTTGCGCCCTATACTAGTTCTATTGTAAAAGAATTTATACTCAGCATTTATCAAAATCCTCTCAGTTACTTGTGTCAACTTACTTAGAGCTATACTTATTTATATTATTAGAGCAAAAATATCAACTTAAAAATTCCCGTTAGTTAGTAATTTTCGAAATCAAGTATTGAACAATGAAGTATCGTAAAAGAAGTTTTCAGAGCTAAAGCTCGTATCGTCATATGACCCTCGGATCGACCAGTCTATTTTCGATAGCGTTCTTCATTGCAAAATGGTGGAATATTTTTCAGATTCCGAAACAAAAAAGTTGGCAACAAAAACCAGAGTTGCCCTTACTCAGTTCTTGTTCCGCGAAGAGGAAAGCTGCCTGAATCGGAGACGAACTTTCCGAATGAAAAATGACGGCGAAAGAGAAAGCCAATATTTTCACTCTCTCGGGCGGCCTTTAGTTTTCCAGCGGCGGACATGTCGAGGCGGATGTGTCATAATTGAATTACAGGCACAGCCCCTTTTCGCGTTTCCATCCTTTTCTCCGTAGAAAAGGAGCGACCCAACGGCACCTGCACGCTCGCAGACTCTTGATGGATTACAATGTCCCGCATTCCTGATGGCTTATCGCTTGCGCTTCCGACTGAGGAAAACAAAAGCCCCCGCGCGTAATGTCGAAAGTGAAAAATCAATTCCCAAATCGTTATCAACTATGAAACTCACATTCGACGATCACTTATTTGAAAGTTCATCTACGGTTTGAAAAATGGTTACGTCACTGGGTCGATAACCAATTCTTACCCGCAAAAAGTTAAAGTTCGTAATGTCGTATAGGTTTTTAAATGATGCCAGCATTTTGTTCATAAGTGAATTGAAAAAAGGTCAATCGAAAATAAGTAAATAAAACCGAAATCGAGGGATCTTCTGCGTTCGCGAATATTTCGTACTTAAAAAGTCATGATGAATAAGAACCTTATTAACATGTCAAAGACATTTTCAGTTATTTTGGGGCGTCTGGAAGTCCACGGTCCAGAAATATATCTCGTCACGTCGTTCTTCGACGTCGATTTTGCATATTATCATCCCAAAAGGGGAGAAGATGATCACGTTAACGAGATATTGTTTTCGAAAATAACTCATCGTATTAGGCGACGCTCGTCTCGTTTTAATAATAATTCTGATTGGCAATCACCAATATTTTATTAATTCTGTCGTGTATTTTCTAATACGAGACGCGGTGGACTATGGGGGCGGCGAAGAGATAACAATCGATTTTACGATAAATTACTGAGGACAGTTATTTTCATTAAATGTTTATTTCGTAACTATTAATTTCATTTTTACATTTCGTTCATTATTTCGAGAAAGTAACTTCACAACTGAAAGTTGTTTGAAAAATATATTATAATTTATTTAAAAACTATACAATCTTATTATATAAGATGAATCCAGTTCCAGCATCACTTTTGGTATAAATGTTCATACTTGATCCGCCAACCCTGTAACCTACACAATCGAATTTTGACATCGCCCTAGTCTAAAATTTTAGTTTTCTTTTTAGCTTTTTCGGGCACCAATGAATTATTATTTGAACTCCTTTACATATTTGAAAAACAGCGATTACCTCCAGGTATCCGCTACTCTGTAAAAACGGTACATTTTAACAAGCATAAACCAGAATTTTGGACTATTTTAGGCCCAAAATCAAATATCGAAAAACTTAATTGTTATTAAATTAATGTAAAAAAGAGTTACTATAACCTTCTATCATAATAAAAAGAGCCCAAAACGACTTTTGAGCTCTTGCAACATGAAGACTCCATTTTTTTTTTTATTAATCCCTTGTCCCAGAAAACCACCCCATTGTAGACGACAGGAATGACGTTGCGTCGACATTCGATTGCGGAAGGTGCATTGAGTCGGATTTGTTAATGCAATTAAATTTTGTTGACATATAAAAATTATGATTTTTCACAATTCTTTCATAATGGCTTTCATTCGCGATATACTTGAATTAATCGCAGCTTTATCTCAAATCCCTCTGAATAATTAATAAACTAATCTTCTTTGTCAAGAATAAGCACACGTATTATTTAGTTCTTGTCACACTTTTATTAATTTGTTAATATTTTAATTCATATATGAAATTCTCGTCTTCAGTTATAAGCCGCCAAAATCGATTTTACTTCGTCTCTCCTTTACGTAGTGCGCGAACAGAGAGTTCAATGAAGGACACCAAATACAACTAATGGAAAAGTGCTTTCACTTGATTTCTAAAAACAGCGATTGTAAATAAAGTTGAAATGCACTAAACAGAAGTCGTCACAGATGCAAAATAAACTACAATAAAGTACATTAATATATATATAATAAAAAAAATGTTTTAAAAGACCATCTTTTTGTGAAGTAAGACTACGAACTATTGCTAATGACTTTCAAGCGTGAATGACATCATTGCGCTGATAATCCAATGTTAATCTTGAATTCTCGCAGTGAAATTTCTATGCCATTTCTGCAGATGTATTTGCCAAGCGTCGCCGATAACTCGAACCAGAACGGTGCGAATCCTCGAGACTACCACCGACAAAAGGACAGCGTCTGATCTAAAACCGTTCGTTCCTCTTACATCAGCTATACATTATTTGCATACGTGATTCCATCTTTGCGGATTTGATTGCTCGCGGCGATTTTAGCGTCGCGACGGTATGAATGAGACCTATAGCCAAGACGTGGTTAATGATGTAGTACGTCGGCCCCGAGACGCTTGTCTTTTGGGACGTATCCGTCTGCGGCGGCGCCTAATTGCATTTTGGTGGTACCTTCATTCGTCTCACCGCGAAGAGCCACATCTTGCTAATTCATGGAGTAAGACACCCCATTCATGTTCGAAACGTTCATTGTTCCTTAAAGTTCATTGTCGTTTGGCTTCGACGAACTTATGGCGATGTTAAAACCTCGGCATAGGTAACCGAGTCTTGCAGATTGACGTAATGTCGCGTTGATTTGTGGTGATTAGGTTGCGCGGTGTCTTCCTTTGGTCGTAATGCCTTATGAGTGGGTGGTAAAAATAGGAGCATCTGATGTTAGTACATTAAAAAAAAAAAGAATAGTTACGATACCTTACGCTATATATAATAAGGAAATATGGATCAGAAAAGGCATCATCATTGAAAAACACGTGAGGTGCGGATGTTGGAATTGCAAAATCCAAAATGGAAAAAGAAATATATTCGAATCCCTTTGAACAATATTCATTCGACATCTTCGGGGCTTTCCAGTGCATATATGCATATCGTGTCAAATCAAAAAAGAGGATTTGAATATACAGCCCAGTTATCCGGATTACGTGTATACTATATTCTCCGTTGGAATTGAAATAATTCGTTTTTTTCTTTAATTTAATTTATTATATATATTTTTAATAATAATTACTATTAAATAAAACGCGAAATATTAAGGAATCAATTTTCATCCACCTTCGTTTCAGAGGCGAACTTTCAAAATTCTTCTGTTCATTATTACATGCAATGCGAATTGTCGTTCCGTGAGGTTTGGTGAAGTTTTTCC
This sequence comes from Trichopria nigra, assembly GCA_030522945.1. Lineage (NCBI taxonomy): Eukaryota > Metazoa > Arthropoda > Insecta > Hymenoptera > Diapriidae > Trichopria > Trichopria nigra. Next base: position 19,555 of record JAPYZR010003237.1, read on the forward strand.
TTGTCGTTTCTGCGGAATCATCGGAGAACTGCCAGAGGGAGGAACTTTCCAGGCTGAAATATTCCTGGCGACGTATGAATTATGTAACGATGACTCGCTATAGGGTGGGGGCGAAGGGTGTATTTTCAGATGCGCAGGGAAAGTGTCAGGCAGCGCACAAGCGCGAATTCGCTCCTGCAGTTTCTGTAGACGCGTCTGTTCAAACACGGGAAACTTGTCTTTTTACACATTACATACGCGATTTTCCCTCGTGAAACATTCATGAGATGGACAGGAAAGGTAAACGGAAAGGAGCGGAAAACAGGCGCGATTTTCCTTGATTATGCGCGGAATCAAGATGACGAGTAACTTTTTGAAATCCGCGAGGTAACGTTCCTGGCATTCCGCCTAATTCATTAATTTCGCGAAGTTAGGCTGGTATATGTACACATTTATTGACGTCACGAAGGTCCTGCTTTCCCAGCAAACACGATTTGTAAAAAGACTTCGAAATGTCGTCAAAATGCTGACGGAGCGGCGAAATGACGACATTTCGATGTCTTTTTGCATTTCATGTTTGCTGGGTTGCGCTTAGGTTTTATTTCCTAGAACATTATTGCACGCACGAATGTTGGTATACAGGGGTTGCGTTGATTGCAATGTGTCGTATAGTGATTCAATGTATATATATTTATTAGGTCACTGATGTGTTGTCCTCATACGTCCCACCTACTTTGAAAATTCATATAAATTCTATTCATTTCAATCGATTTCAGTCGTTAATTCGTGTTTTACAAAGTGCTTACAAAGTGCTTATGAAGTAATGATCATCCGTCGATCTTATAAAAGATCTTATATAAATGAAGTTTTATTTCCCAATAATTTAAAAAAAATTTTAATTTTTTATAAAATGTCTACCAATGCTGCTTGGCAGTTATAAGTTAATAATTACATAAATATCTCATGAAGCATTTCAGAATTTTGGCATATTTAGACTGAAAATGGCTGTACAGTATAATATTCAACGCAGTCGATTGCGACGACGAAATCGCTGGCTCGAGTTTGACCTGAAAACATTCTACTTTACAGAAGCTTAAGAACTTGTATTGATTATAAAATGATGATCATATGCAAAATTTCACAATTTTTTGAATAATTTCTAATTCACATCCGGACGTTGACATCTAATTTACGCAACGCCTATTCTAGTGCGTAAAATAGCGTTTCACGCATATGTGTCTAAGACACTTTCAACCACTAAAAATGGTTCGTAATAAGGAATTTTATATACTCTTGTTCGACGATCGCCATTCGATACGTGAAATCGCATTTTACGCACTTGTTGCATAAAATACTAAATTTATATTCCTATATGAGAAAAGATGGTGGCGTTAAGTATTTGATATGACCGTTTCACTTGACGCATGCCTTTATCACTTCTCAAGCAACTTGTTCAGTCTACCAGCGTGTGTAAATGTTTACTCCCAGCAGTACAACTAGACATCTTATACTTTAAAAGAATACTTTACAAAAAGAATACATATATATATATATATTAAAACTTTTAATAATAGAAGAATATAATATATATATATAAAATAATATCATCACATATCACATGAAGAGGGGGAGAACGTCACATGCAATTCATAAAGTGTGAAAAATCACTGGCATGACTTTCGAAATACACGTGCAATTACGATGAAGCAATTTTTCACCTCGCAAAATATATCGATGACAGTAGCGAAACGACCCGGTCGTAATGATGTTGCAACGTGTGGAGCTGGCCAATTTTATTGCCAGTACGAGAACGAAATCACACCGATAACAATTAGTATTTTTGTCCTAGCAGCACTGTTTTTGAATTATCGTCCATTGGAGTGTTGCACGAGCGAAATGCAATTAAACGCGAAAAATAAGTACAGGTGACGTTGTGATTCCTCATTTTCGCACGAACTTTATTCTTCTTCCACCGAATAATTCCGTTTTTATAAACAGACATAAACTCGAGTCTTATGACACTTTTTTAAAAATAATTATTGTTTTTTCGTCCTTGTCATCGTCAATTATCATATTCGAGAGCATACAAATCGGAAATGGTCAATTTTCGTGGCTTTGACGTCTTCGCGACAATAAACGACGATTTTACCGCCCTAAAAGAATAAGGAAGGATTGAGTTTGCTGCATTTTCTTTTTACGATTGACATTATTATGCCGAGGAAGCGACAAAGAGAAATTAGATTAGATTCAGGAAATTCAGGATACGGAGAGGCAGACAGAAAAAAAGAACGAGAGAGAGAGTTGATTGTAGATTGACCTTGAACGAGTTATTTCACTGGTAAAAAAAAAGACTTCATATTATTAAACGAATGGTAGAAAGTTAAATGAGTGAAATATAAACCGTTCAATTATTATCAATAATGAATGTCCATTTCTTCACTTTCTATGTAAAACCCCAGGTACAGTTGACGTTCAACGTATGTCCAGTTGCCATTGTCGAGGACTTGCATCGTGTATTATGTATAATTGATTTTTCTAATGGACAAAACTGTACGTATTGTTGGTTCAATATATAGACAATGGGCCTGAACGTCCATTAATCGTACATATCTAGAATTATGGACATCCAATGTACGTTCAATTGCCATCTACGGACGAATGGGCAAAAATTGAACGAATCGTGGACGTCCAGTGCTATTTGGCTAATCAATATGTTCTGTCGTATTATATATGTATTTCCACATATCTTTAAGGAATCACACCTTTCCAAGTTCGCATGCGGAAGATATAAATACTATGAACTGGAATTTTCTAGTGATTATTGACTTCATGCGGAAAATTAATCAGTTGTTGGCAAATTTCGAAAACTATACAAAAATATCTATTTTCATTTCTCAGTTGGAATTTCGGGTGACCCCGGCACAAGTGATGCTAATTAAGTAGGAGAAAACCGTTTAATAAGCAAGTGGATAGCGGCATGCGTTTAACCGCACTTTCGGTAAGGTCGGCTTGGTCCTTTGTCAGGTTTGTTTACTCGTGGGCAACCTCCCTTGCAACGGTATATGTATTTAAGCTTCTTCACTCTGGATAGATTCACCTCGCGGGCATCACGGAATGGCGCCTGTTCGATAAAATTCTTCCCTCCCTTCATTTCATTCTTTGCTCTGCGATGCTCTGCGATGCTCTGCAGCCTCCTACCTATATACTTCCTCCTAGTTCCACCATTTTTCCGTTTTCCGTCCTCGGAAACGGATTGGCAGCCTGAAGCTCACCGATGCCAATTCGAGCCGCGCACCCTCTTCCCACATCCGACCGCGTTGCGTTGCGTCGATATCACTAACTCGCTTCTTGATTCTCCTTATAGTTACTTTTTATACGTAAATAAAAATTAAATAAAATTTATAAAAGTTTTTAATAATTAATCTTTATAACCTAAAAATCGACGTCTATATGTGGAAGAGTATAGCGATTCAATAAATCCATACCATTCTTATCTTATATAGTTCGCGTTAAAGTGTGATTTGGGTCCCCGCGTACATCCGTCGTGCATTTCGATTTCTACAGAGTAGATTTTCGACGATTTTATCCGCGCGGATTGCGATGTAGAATAACTACTGTATACTCTTCCAAATAAGGAGATAACAATGTTATTTTTACTCGACTACACTATTGATGGAAACTATATACGTGTATAGTTACTTCATAACTATAACTAAATTATCTGATGATATATAGAGTCAAGTCTTTAACAGATATCGTCTTGCGTGAAATGTCGATAATATCAGAAAATGGAACGATTAGGTCACTTCGAGTTAGTTCGAAATCTGATCATAATACAAAAATGGAATATTGATAAACTAAAAAAACATATCTTTTTGCGATATTATTGTAAAACTATCGAGGAACTGTTGAGAAACGCTTCTTGTATATGGATCTCAATTGATTTCCCGTAATTTTATAGTTTTCCTTATTTTTCAATAGTTTTTCATTATCCAATATCCAGAAAACGATAAAGTTTTGACCCAAATTGAAAAATTAACATTTTCAATACGTTTTCTTTCCAATATCGGATCGAACTATATATACTAATTTCATTCGAAGTCATCCGATTTAATATTTGTTCATTCGGATTTTAATTCAATGTGAATTCGACCCCGTTCGTTTTAACTATGCCTTACTTTTTTTTCGTTACGAAGGAAAAATAACGAAAATTATAATGGTCATGACATGCAATGTTCACATTCACTTATCTTATCATTAATTAGTGCTGATAAAATTTTTGACATTTTAGTTCGTGTTTTCAAATGCAATATGCGCATGCCGATGTTTTTTCCAATATTGAATCGGATCCCGGGAAAAAAATGGATAAAAAATATATGAATCACGTATGATTATATCTGGATCATATATGTTCCAGATATAACGATGTATAATTATATACTGATTTTAACCGAATATATGTATATATATCGTTATATCTCAATTATATATGACCATATATGGTTTCAAGTTTCAAGATTGAAACTAGTCAGACAATAAAAATTACCAAAATATTTGTCAAATGTTTCGACATAATTATGTCATCATCAGGAACAATTTATACCGATATTAGTTCATCTATGTGAGTTCAACAATTGTATATTAATAAATATAAATTTGTATATTAAGAGGGTTCTAAAGTAGAACAGTTACCGACCGAGGTTTTCAACAATAAAAGTATAAATAATAAGTGATCAAAGAGGTTTTTCAAAATTCGGGCTTTGGAAGGTTGATTCTACACATGATATACAATACGCAAAAAAATATCGCTGAAATTGGTTCAAAATTAAACGAGTATTATTCGAAATAAATTATTTTTGTTGCTGGTTAGATAACATAATTTATTTCGGATAATCCGCTTTTAATTTTGAACTAATGTCAACGGTGGTTTTTTCGGGGATTACATATGATATGTAGAATCACCCTTCCAAAGCTCGAATTTAAAAAAAATATTCATTCCTTTTTTATTTATGCTTTACCTATTTTGAGGTTAGGTCGGTAACGGTTCTACTTTATTTTTTTTTTGAAAAAATGTACGTATCATTTCTGATATCAATATCTAGAGTTAACTACATTATCACGATCTAATATTTTCATATAACGTGTGATTTACGCCAGACTCCTGTCGAGCAAGACGCTAATTTATTATAGCACGTATTGCATATTATTATTGCTTTATTTTCATATGTTCCCAATTAAATGCATGATCAATATTTTCAATATGTTCATTTATTACTATTTAACTTGGGAAGTCCATTTCCTGTTATTTTCATGTTCTTTATTTCTGTCTTTGAGTACTGTTTTTGTGTTTGTCCGACGTATGAGGCATCCCAATTTTATTTTGTATACTACGTTTTTTGTCCGTTTTTTTGATAATATCTTTAACTTTTTCTTTGAAAATTGTCGTCAATTATCGAAACAAAAATCTATTAAGAATGAAGTTTTTATATTATAGAATATAATTTTGCGTAGTTCATTTATTGGTTGCTTGGTGCTTGTATTTCATGTGAAGTATACAATAGATGGATGAAACAAAAAGATTGTTGTTACTTTTAAACAACATACTTTTTTTTTAAAGTTGTTAATATATAGTAAACAAGGATTAAAAGTGCATCTATTTTTCTATGAAATTAACTGAAAGGGAATCTCCATTTTCATCATCTATAAGTACACTGGAAACTGACAATATTAATCATATCCCTTTTAAAATGGAATTTCATCTTCTTACCTAAAGTAATGATGCGGTACATCCTTCAATTTTGCATTTAATATCGTTAACCGTATGTGATATGCTAAGGAAAGCACAATACAACTGTTTACGGAGAAAAAGATATATGCATATAATAATAGTATTAATCCATAAAAACATCAAGCATCGAAGAGCGAATTCGTTACTTTTGGACTCTCGAATAATTGAAATCCAACGGTGTCATTGTATTAGACTGTAGCAGAGTTTTCATCATCCAAATCAGCAAAGTAATACATCCGATAGTAATAATGAATATTAAAACGTTCATTTTTCTCTGCTCTCAATGGGATAATCGGGTGCGATTGCACCGGGCGAAACTTTAATTTAGTCTTTTGCGTTAAATCGTCCGGTGCTGCTATAATAAATCAGCGTCTTGCTCGAGAGGAGTCCGGCGTAAATCACACGTTATATGCAGAGTATGCGGTACGCTTGTGTAAATACACGAATAGTAGCGCAGTGTGATAATGGAATTGTAATTCACGCCGGATGACATGTGACTCACAATTCGAAGGCAGCGTGCCGCCACGTGACCCCCCGTCAATGGGATATAACGTTACCGAGCACTACCGACCGGCTCAATCGGGAAACTGTATATGGTGCAGTTTTGGGGGGGTGCGACTGCAAGTAGTCTGTGTGCATATCGGTGTTGGCTGCAAGTGATTCGAATCCAATTAGATGGATATCGAGCCATGTGGGTCATCCTCGATTGATCTTGCCGGTTTCGGTTTCCTTTGCTGCGTATACGTAGTATAGTATACTACTACCTCTTGATTATATTGCACTCGACTCGACCCGCGTGACTGGGTCATTGAAATGACTGTGAAACGTTAATATGATTGTTTCTTCTTATACTCAGAAAGTTGTGTTTAAAATACAATCTGGTTTTTAGTAACTTTGGGTATTTCAAAGATTCTACCCCATGATTTTTTCAAGTATCTTCGATATTCATTCTCAATATTGTTAAATTTATTTATTACGGGGTTACTTTTATTACAGGTATAATTACTGCGTGGTATAATCAATTTTAATATATCCCGAAAAGGGAAGGAAATATCTATGAACTTTGGTGTTTTCTTTTTCTCTGGCGAAAATGGAGGATCTGAAATTTATTATTACTGAACGGGCGCAAAAAAAAGAGCAGGGATGAGGTTGAAGTTGTAGGCCAATTTGGGCGTCCCGGACCAGCGAAGGGTCCCTAGGAATCAACGACAATTTCTTTTCCCTTCGGTACGTCACTGGGGACTGCGGGAGTACGTATTTATATACAGGAGCGTCGAGTGTCTTGCGGTGCTCATGCTCCTGAGTCCGACTCTTGAAGAGTAAAAACTACATTCGACCCGTATAGGACAAATGAAGGGTCGGAAAACGCTGGCTGGAGAACATCCGACTCGCTGGAACAACAGAACGATGCGTTAAGAAAAACACGGGTCTTCTTTGAAAAATGACGTAGAATCCACGGACATTACAGGACAATACGGTATAAAAATGGGAAAAATGCCGCCACTGTGATCATGGTAACGGAACCTAAATGATAAATGTAATTGCTCTGCGGTTTATTAGACAATTGCAAAAGTTCAATTTCGAAGGAACTACAAAACTTTTTGTCTTTTCTTTTCGCTATTGTTGTCTTAAAGGACTCAAGCTTCGTGTAAAGTCTGTAATGTCAATTACTTATTTGCTGATTACAGTACTTAAGTCTTGAACAGTATTATGGTTAACTTCATTTTATTATTGATTTTTTAATTATCTTTCTTAAGTACATATATTACTAATTCGCGCTAAAACATCTAAAATGCTTGGGTTCATAAAGAGAACGACAAAAGACTTCAGAGATCCTTATTCCATTGCGTACTTGATCCGAACACTTGTTCTACCATATTTTATAAATGCTTCATCTATCTGGTCACCATACACGCTCACAGATTTTGAACCGCTGGACGGAATCATACGTAAAGCTCTCAGGTACCTTTCGTTTAAAACTGATCATCCCATGTCGCGTTTTGAACATAGTTTTCATTTCTCAAAAATTAAATATTCCTACAATAGCTTCATTCTATAAATATCGTGACCTGTTAACAGTTTTTTGCATTTTAAAGATGTCAACCGATCCAAATTTAGTACTACTATTTCCGGTAAGAAACATGCCGTATCAAATACGCAACAATCGGCTCAAACGTTTTTGGAATGATCTTGACATAATACAGCAATCCCATGTCATGGGAGACATGGTCACATATTGGTCCCAAACAACACATCTGACTCAATATGTCCTAGGAAGTTCCTCAGGACGTCCCAATGTCCCCTTTTTTCATCCTCTCAACATCCTCACGAATCCTCTGACCTAACGATGTCCCGAGGACAGCGAGAGGATAAGAAAAGCGCACATTTGGACGTCCTGAGGAACTCCCGAGGAAATCCTGAATCAGATGTGCTGTTTGGGGTGGATTTGTAATAAGATTTTGTCATTTATACATTTTGTACATATCTGTCTTGAATAGGAACGACGTGAATTTTCCTCGTGACTTCGTCTAGTTCTTTTTGTCGTGGCAATATAGTGGCAATATACTTTGAAAAAGACTGTGAGTATTTTTAGACTTTTTTTACTGATAATCAATCTCAACTGACCATTTTCTTTATATTTTATAATGTCGAAAATGGAAAAAAAAGAGCATTGAAATATTTCCCAAATAATCCACTGATCGTTGGTAACACGTCTACGTTACTTTAACCCCCTACCAAAAATTGCGAAAATGTTGAAAAATATCAAAACCGGAAATTCCTCTGGAGCATATATAAATATCAGCGAACCGAAAATCCGCCAACCCATAACAGGGCGTAATTGGGCGAGCCTTTGCGCTCAGGGGAAAAATGTGTCGCGAGCTTTTCCGGAAATCTGGAAAATTCGGTATCGCGAGCGCTTGACAGTTATACGGCCCTGAACGCGGTGGAAACGTACGTTTAGTCGATGCGGAGATGGGGATGAAAATGGGAAAAACAGTGACTGGCTCTGGCAGAGTCGGTGTTGGTGCCACCATCGACCTCTCGTATAGCGTAGATATATATGCGGATAGATAGTAGGAGGAGGGGATGCTTGATACACAAGGGGCCCATGCTCGTGTATGCGCTGGTAATTGCGAGCTCTATGTAGATCCACTTACAGTGATTAAAAACTGTCCTGCTGAGCATCATCTCCCTCCGTGTTGCCGGAGATCGGCGCACACCGCTATAGGAACGACCGACCCCGCTTGTTCCGCATAGCAATTTCAACGCGTGGATATATATATATATACATATATACATGTATATGTATAAGACATTGTGTGTGGAACTGACTCGCGTACAGGGTGCACAGCCGCGACGATCTTTGCTTCTTAATTAATCGCATATCTCGCTCGTGCTTTTCGGATGAAAAGTTTTTGGATGAAATTTCACTCGTATGTTCAGAAGCTTGAGAAGGATTTCTCAAAATTCCTCGAAAATTAGTAACAACTATTTCGCCGTAACGTAAATTCAGTTCCGTTTGATCGTTACTTCTTGAAATTAAGGTATTTGCTGTATGGGGCCCTAGTCCAGTGTTGAATGACACGGAGAACAATTTCCGTGAAAATTTTACCAAAGTTGGTATTTTGTGAATAGACATTCAGTATGATAGAAAAAAGAGCTCAAATCGAACTTGATATTAATGATATATTTATGATATTTCTGGTAATGTTTCTATGGTAAAAATTGTTATTTTTTATAGTAAAATTTCAGATCCTTATGTCGATTCCCTAAATTTAATATTAAGAAATCCTGATTTTATACTATTATATACTTTTACATACTAAAAAATCGCTTAAAACATATATCCCAGCCAACAATCATAGAAGTTATGTCACAGTTATGTAACAGTTACATTAAAATGTCCGCCTCAAAATTGTCACAGTTACATAACAGTAATTGTAACAATTAAACTAACTGATAACTTATCTGTGACAATTTTGAGGCGGACATTTTAATGTAACTGTTACATTACTGTGACATAACTTCTGTGATTGTTGGCTGGGATATATATATATATATATATATACTTCTTATGAAATGTTCAAAAAGTGAAATTACGTCCGAAATATTTAAGGAACATATCACGTCGCTATATATATAGATAGCACTTCTGGAGCAATGGATTAACGAAAATTATTGAATTATTAATGATTCAAACAAAGAAATAACACCATTTAATAGAAATGATTAAAAAAAAAAAGATTAAAAAAATGATTAAAAAAATGATTTCGTCATTTAATCTTTTTGGAGAACGATTGAGAAACTATTAAGGAACTGTTGAAGGAATTTAATAATTTTATAACAGTACAGCGAAATTACTTTCAGTGATCAATCGTTATTTCTGTACTTTTTCGATACTTCGTCAATTTTTTGTCCTATACTGGAAGGAACCATTATTATAGTTTTATTTGATGAGTTTAGTAATGGTGACCTGAAAAAAAAAACACCGCGCCTAAGAATTATTGAAAATAAATGTGAACATACTCCAATATGAGAGTTTTTTTTGAACAATTTTCAAAAAATGTCTGTTTCTACTTCATTATTTTATAAAGTATTTTCCGCTCGAAAAATCTTAAATTTGAACAAGATACTGTATAAGAATTCATAAATAAGCTCAATTTATTTTCAAGATGCGAAGAGTTTAGGTTCTAGGGCTATATACCCTTCAATTTGATGTGGACGAATATGCGACTCATATATTATTGACGATAGATATGTTTGTCAAGAAAAACGCCTTATGAATATTATTAATTAATGAAAAATGAATGGATATTTTGAAAAATTAAGAAACATGTCACTTGATTAAATAACGCGCTCGAAAAAAAAATATATGCGAAAATATATGTGACGCCGAATCATATAAAATATAATTCGGCGAAAAATGCAATAAGTAAAATTTCTTTCTTTTTATATGTCAGATATATGCGAATTACTTCTTCCATTTATCAGATATCATTCACACACAAAACAATTTCATGCTGATATAAACATATAGCATTAAATAATAGATTTCTAATAATAATGCACGATTTGAAACGGGATTACTTAAAATGATTTTACAGCACAATGAATTTTATTATATTATTTACAATAATTAATGTATATTTTTCGATGTTTTTTATGCATGACTATTACAGTTCGATTGATAATACAGGGATCTCTCCCTGCATTATCATTTTTACACATGTGTATAAACAAGTTTATACACATGTGTACCACAGTAGATTTTTTTTATTTTTAATTTCAGATGAAATTAAAAATTCTTTTTGGTAGATGTTAATTACCAGAAAAATATGTATATGAATATGTAAGAGAACCTTCGAAAAAATTATCGGGAGATGAAAGAACATCCGGAGATACCAGGGACCTTTCGATTGCCGGTCGAATGCTCGAATGGGATAAAAAACATCGAAAAATTTACAAAAGTAACGGTTCTATATATAAATGGATTTATTTAATATCATTAATGTATATTATTTAATCATAAATATTTTATTCTTACTGACATTTTCATTAATACAGTTCCTTTGAACAAACACATATTAGATGTGATCATTGATGATGTGGTCATTGGTCATGAATTTTTAATTGCATATTATTACTAGATGAAACTAGGTATATTTTATCCGAAATGAAATTTAATGAAATATATTTCCTTCGTATAAACTTTATTAGGTACAAATGGTAGTAATTGCAAGCTAATATTATAGTTTTACCTCAAATATTGTAACGGTATAATAAAATTTTCATTAAATACAGTTCCTTCGTATAAACCTTATTGCATACTAATATTAGTTTTAACTCAAATATTTTATTCCGAATGACATTTTCATCAAATACAGTTAGTACATACAAAACTTAATAGGTGTGACTACTTGTATCGGTCATGAACATTTAATGTATATTAAATATTAGTTTTAAGTCAAATCGTTTATATGAAATGAAATTTAATCAAATACAATTCCTTCGTATATAAATGCACCTTATTAGGTATGAATGGTAGCACTGGTCATGAATCTTTAATAATTGCAAACTAATATTAGTTTTAACTAGAATATTTTGTTCGGAATGACATTATCATCAAATACAGTATTCTAAAGTAATAAAACTTATTAGGTTTCAATGGTTAGGTTAGGTTACTGCAGAATCTTCTGTACATACATCTTTTAAAATTGAACTGCTTGAAACAGCTTTACTTGCAAATTGTTAAAAAATTCTATGTCGATACTTTCGTCGTGGCGGATCCTAACCGTGAAAAAACACCTAATAAAAAAAGGTTATGTTTTATGTTATTTAACTTATTGACACACTCGGCGGCACAATTATAAAGAATAAGACGATTGTTGATTTTCTAACAAAATTAACAAGGATATTCACAGAGATAAGTTTATTGAATATGATTATGCGCTCTGTATATCATCTATGACATATATAGCGAGTTTGTAATGTAGGTACATGTACACACACATATATATAGTGTTGCCATTGGTGTCATCTGTCTTTAATACGTTATGCATATATATACAATTTAGGAATTAGATATGATTACGTTTAGGCATTGTTAAGACAGACTTTTTTCATTACAAAAATTACTATCATTTTTATGCGATATATTTTAAATGTATGTAAAATGTATGTAAAATATATGTGAAATATATATGTGGTCGACATTTCACATATATTATTGCATATATAAAATCGGCGAAAAATGAAATTTCCTATATATTTTTTGCATATATATGTTGCATATATTTAAATGTTTTTCGGACATAAGTAACTTATATTCTACATATATATATATTATGTCACTTATAAAATCACATCTATGATCCACATATATATTTTTCCATTCGGGAACCAGCAACAGTCAGACGTACCATTTACAAAATCTTTTCAAATCATATGCATAAAAATGAAAACCGCTTGTATCGGAGATAAAACAAGTTTATTAAAAAACAATAAAACGTAAATAACAAATTATTAATTATAATTTAACGAATGATCAAAATAAATAAAAATAAGCCAAAGTCCAAAAAACAATTGGGAATATTGAAAGGGCTGATTCAAATAAATAATAAAAACGTCAATTTTTTTCTTTTTTTGTTAATGAATAGAAAAGCTAACGTTGTGCGTCACGTGTCAAAAAATGCATAATCACTTGTGAAAAGTTCTCTCATCTCCGTGGAAGGCAAGACCGAGTTTAATCAACTAGAGAAATTCCCGAAATGCGTCGTTGACCGAAAGTAACAGTTTGAGGTTGACCATTCCTTCTGTTTGGAGCGAGTGCTATTGTCTTCGCCCTCGTCGCTGGAGGCAGCAGGGCAATCTCCGCGATTGTCATTTAACGATTGCTCCTCGGAAGTTTCGGAGGGCCCAATGCGCCTGGTAATTAAGAATCGGGCGCAGGAGTCTCTGTGCCGGGAACTTTTCTCGTTAATTAAATTGATTCTTGATTCGTCCGACGATTTACCTCGTTTCGGTCCACCGCCACTCGCCGCTCAAGCAGAGGATACAAACACGCTTCGCACCAATTTGTTAATTGGCTTTGCCTCTTGCCTCGAAAACACCTTAAGGAAAATCCCCTTACTAATTTTTTTACATAAAAGATTCAATTGATTAAATTTTATTTCTGTTGAAAACTCTTCGTTACTACTACAATAAGACTGAATTCATAATACAGATATTTGAGTATTATAGGGAATACTTCTTTATAATTCTAGTGACATTTTTTGTTTTCATTCAAGGAACTTGTTAAATGCGTGTTTTTGTTTTGTTGTAAATTTCTTAATTATTTAAAGAAAATCTACCCTATAAAAAAAATATAAGAGACATTATATTTTTTTTTTATTTTGAACAGATTATTTTTAATCCAATATGATGGGCGAATTTTCTACACATCGATACGGTTTCCGTAACGTTACTGAAACTTCTCACTAACCGAATCCCTAATAGCAAAATTGACCAATGTGATGGAAATATGCTGAAATGACGGTCATATATTATGCTGCACATATGATGTTATTTCGGCATGTTTTAGCGTCTTTTGCTATCTGGGATGTTTAACGAGCATGGAATTGTAATATTCTAGAGATCGATTATAGTTAGATAATATATATATCTTTTATATAGACGTAAATACATATAAATATACGGTAAAAAAGTCTGAAAATGGTTATATTTTTATAATTAAGCTTTGTTCGAGACTTAGTTCAAGTCTAAAATTTCTTCATGAAATCTTGAACTGTATTAAAGAAACTTTTAAGTCATTAAATTAAATTTTAGATAAAGTGATTTACTTCCAGTTACATAGTAAGTTATCATCAATAGAAAAATCTCATGATGGCAACAATTAAATAAAAAATTAATTTAAAATATAGTTAAAATTAAAATTATTGAAATAAAATCCACAATATATATATTTGTTTCTTAAAAATTGATCTCTTAAAAATTTATTCTCCTTACATCAATGTTTTATTGTTTTGTCAATTTTCGATTCAATATTTTTGTCTTTAATTATACGTTTAGAAGCTTCAATAGTATACAGTATAATTTTGCGTATAGTTTTAATTTTATATTAGCCCAATTCTGCGCGATTTTCACGATCACGTTTTCTAATCATATGAGCTGATGTTCATAATTATTAAGTTGTTATTTCTTTAAAATTATTATACAATGTCGATTCAAACTTAAAATTTAAAGGTAAAATTTATTTTTCATTTATAATTGGAATTATAAGGTTGATACACTGAAAAATATTTGTTATTTTCAAGTATGTGGGGTTAGGGACCGGTTCTAGATCGGATTCAGAATCAATATTGTACCGGGGTTCATATTCTGAATATGAATACCCAATTTTTGATCGGGGGCTTTTATAGCCCGTTTAAAAAGAGAGAGAGAGAGAAAAAAAGTAAATAATTACTTGAATTAAGAAAATGTTTCCTTCTTTTTAGTGAATCTTGCTTAATTCAAGAAAATCTTTTCTTTTCAAGTAAATATTTACTTGGAAATAACAAATTTTTTTTCAGTGTATATTCGACGTACATAATAAGGATATGAATAGAAAGCCGAAGAAAATAATATACATAAAAATTAATATAATTTACAAAAAGTTACTACACGTAAACAATATATAATTTAAATATATATATATACATGAATGATTTACAAGAAGCACGTATGTAATTGATTCAATTATAGATATAAACGTCAATGATAACGGCATACAAAGTTTTATCACGATACACGATTAATTATGCTTCGTTTTATTTCTCTGTTACAAATTGTACCATCAATACTGCTCGTAAAAATCACGGTAAATGAAATTCGGAAACGGCGATTTTCACCATCAATCCGATACGGAACATTCGACATCTCGTTGCAGGACAAAAATCACGTTTTTCAAATGAAATGCGTAATTCGCGTGATCGCCCAAGGGGAATAAAAAGGGTTGATATCGCGCAGCAGCGCGGAAAAAGGTAAAATCACGCCGTGCCGTGCCTCTGGTTAGTCAAATGAGTAAACAAGGCCGGAAATCGACGGATAGACGAACCTCTGCGGAATTCGTGATGATCCTGCGACATCGAACGCATACCGATAAGCTATCTGCACCGGAACATCCATTCTCTCTCTCTCTCTCTCTCTCTCTCTCTCTCTCACTCTTCCTCGTCTATTTCTCTCGTGCTTATCATCTCTCCCGATATTTCGATCTTGCGCTGTGTCTCTCCCCCCCCCCCCCCTCTCTCTCTCTCTCTCTCTCTCTCTCTCTCTCTCTTTATCTCTCTGTCTCTCTCGGCCTCGCACACGTAGTTTCGATCCAAGATACACAATGGCAAACGAGCCGGCAGATGTTGCGGCGTTTGCTTTGTCCGGTGCAGATCCGTTCGAGGAGGTAAGTATTCGGGGTGTGCTGCAGGTCGAGGCGGCGATTAAATATTTATTCATCATAGCTGGGACATCTGTCGTGCCGCGTCAACTTGTTACATTTTATTTAGCGATGTCTATTTGTTCAACATTAACGCCCCGCGCGCGACGACCTGTACTTTATACGTTGGCCAAACATCGGGACACATGGCGCTTCTCTTTTGCAGGTTTGGTGAGACGCCAAGTATGAATATTAACGCCGATGTTGCCTTAGCCTGCTAATTTTAGAACATATATACGACACCAATCGCATTCATGACGTTCGACTTGATTCTGACGCGATACACCCACGGCACGACATATCGATCACTATCTTCTTTGATCTAGTATAGATTTATATACGTATTTATAAAAACTTGTCAAAGTATTTGATGGATGTCAGTTGCATCATTGAGAATCGACTGACACTGACTGATTGACATCGAAGTCTTATAGTGTACTGCAGAAAAACTGATTGAACAGATAGCAATGGCGAACGTTGATAAACAATGAATGGAACATCTATGAATACAATGAGACGTTATAAATAATAAACTTTTTAACAACAACTAATACGAGAATTTATTTTCAAAAAGTGTCACGGATCTCGTCAGTGATATCTAATTGTCATTGACAACAATAAGTAATATTCGAAAAAATGTTGCTAAATAACAAGTTCTTAGAATTGGTCAAAGAATACGCAGAAATTTTTACAGAATGTTTTAAACATTTTTTAATTTTTAAAAATTTCAGGATTTTGAAAAATCGTCTTGATTTTGAGAAATCGTCTTTTTGACGATTTTTTCGTGTCTGAGCTGCCATTTTGGGTGCTTTCATCTCTATTTTCAAAATGCCAACATGCCCATTTTAAAGTTCAAGTTTCAATGTCACGATTTCTTTACTTTAAACAGGAATTCTGAAATGCTTTCAATGTGAAAAGACGAGATAAAAAAAATACAGTTGAAAAATCTATGTTTTTTTGGAAATAATCATATGTACTTTTTCACGGTTGCATTTTTCAAAAAATCTAATAAAAGATTTTGAAGGTTCATTCAATTTTACGTCAGATATGGTTGCTTGGAAATTTTTTAGACCTTTTTTTACCCAAAATACAACCGCCGAGAGCTGTAGTCAAAAAATGTCCATTCAGGACTTAATGGGTTAATAACAAAAATTTGATTAATGGTTTAAAATACCTGTTTTAAA
>JAPYZR010003238.1:0-28612 GCA_030522945.1 Trichopria nigra
AAATAAATAAATAAAAAAAGAA
The DNA here is from genome assembly GCA_030522945.1 of Trichopria nigra. Classification (NCBI taxonomy): domain Eukaryota; kingdom Metazoa; phylum Arthropoda; class Insecta; order Hymenoptera; family Diapriidae; genus Trichopria; species Trichopria nigra. The sequence goes on from JAPYZR010003238.1 coordinate 23, forward strand.
AAAAAAAAAAAAACGAAAATAACACAAAAAAAAACAAACAAATAAAAAAAAAAATAAAAAAAAACAAAAATAAAAAAAAAAAAAAAATAAATAAATAAATAAATAAAGAAATTGTCAAAATTAAAAACAACAAGAAAGTAAAATTGCAAAAAAAAAAAAATGTTTTTAAATCGATCGGCAACAGTTAAACGAAATAAAAACTCGTGATAAATAAATTAAAATAATGAATTTAACGAATCAATTGAATGCCAATAAATGACAAAAAATGAGATAAATGGTTACATCTGCAAAAATTGTAATCTCTATTAGAAAAATACAATTGTTAATACAATTTTTAATATAATTATTAATCTGGTTTATAAAGAACTTACAACTAGTATTTTATGGCCATCTGCTTCATCCCGTATGTAAGGCCTGACTAGACTGTCCGGTTGAAGAAATCTCGGCGCGCGTACTCTCTTAGCCTCTTCGTTTAATTCTGTGGCCCTAAATAATCATCGCACATTCGCAATTATACCACTTACAGGACAATTTAAAAGAAAAATACCAAATTCGCACTTTTGACGTTATGGCAATGCTACAAACGCGATATTTCAGAGGCGCAATACACATTGAGCCCTGAATAACGTAAATATCAATTTAATTGCATGTAAGTATAAACATAAACAAAATCTAAGTGGAATTAAGAAAAGAATCGTTATTATTTACGTTTACTTCATACCTTCGAACGGCACCGAATGATCCGCTGGCAAAGTCGATGACACCAGCAGTCGGTCTCGTAACGAGTCCCATCATACCTTTACCTACGCCTTTGAAGAAACCTTCAACGCCCTCTTCTTTCGCTCCGGAATACGGTTTCATTACAACGCCCGTAACTCCGTCAAAGACGCCCTATTCGATTAAATTGACAATATTTTTAGTTAAAACTGAAAGAATGTTAACTGTTTTAAAAAATGTTGAATTTATTCATTTAAAAAATAAAAACAAATTACTGGTTTAAATTGTTTGCTGTTGATACCATCATCATCGTCAACATCACCACCATCATCATCAGTATCATTAAACGTAACTTTATTTATTCAAAACATTAAAGTATAATTAAGTCATTTATAACAATATGATGTCTACTCACCATTACTAGACCTTTTCCACTTCTAGCCAGACCTTCCTGTAGGTTTGCTGGTTGTTTATTCAACTGCTCCTGGCGTTTTCTTTGATAATCTTTATCAAACGTTAACGCGGCCAGACCCTTGCCTGCGAATGAAGTGCATTTACATTTATTAACCTCTGATGCCTTTTGTATGTTTCAGATTTTATCTTTACAAGAGGTTTCTTTTCGGTTTATTTCACGCATGTCATTGTTGTCATGCATGTCACGTACCGTGTGTTACATACATGTAATGTTTCATTGTTAAAATATTAAATGATTTAAAAACAAATACGCTATTAGTGCGATTAATGACGGCACTTACCCATCGCTCCGGTGATTTTTGAAACGGCTCCCGCCATTCCGCCGACGGTGTGACCTAGCATGCTGCGCACACCGAGGAAGAGGCCCTCGGCGAATTCTCCGGGCCCTTGAATAGCGCCTTGAAACGGTTCGTAAAACAGATCCTCGATACCCTTCATCGTGCCGACGACCAAACCGTACGGGTTGCCGATAACGTCGAGACCCAGTACCAGGACGTACAGCTGCTTGATCGCTTGCCCTACGTAATGGCTCGTGGCTTCCGATATTAGCTGATTATGCGTCATAAAAATATAATCACGTTCGAAGTAGGCCAATCTACAGATTGCAGAAATACAAATTCCATTGTTAATGTTTACATATTAACAATAAACATATTACAAGATCTACATTTAATTAGTATTTAAGCGAATAATCATTGTGTCATTTTATTAAAGGAAATAGTCTGACTATTTATATAAAAATACGCACTTGAATACAATGTCATTAATATCAGTAAGAGTAACACCGATACTTTGAAGCAGGACATTCAACACTTGAGGCACTGCTGATGGGCCGCCGCCACCACCGGTCATAGAAAAGCTTATATGGATCTACATTATATGAAATCAATTTTAATATACCCATTTAAGTGAAGTACATCTAATTATTTTAAATATTCTGAAATATAATCCGTCAATTGATCTGTCAATTATTTCAATGCACAAACTAACCTTGAGCGGTGAGAAATGCAGAAGATCGAAGAAGTTCTTGTGCTCTGCAGTTGTTATTAGCGTCACGTGATGTAGAAGTGGCTCATCCACCAATTTCATGTCCATTTTGAACAGCTCGCTCTGCAATAAAATGCAGTTACAAAAACGCATGCGGCAAAGCTGGTATATTTTTATGTACAGCAGACTTTGATACGTGTAAACCACGACGTTTATCGAAAAAAAAAAATTTTTATAGCATCAAATGCTGCATACCTCTTGGGCATCGTTAGCCTCGTCGGCTTCGAACAGCGTCATTAATGCATTCATGAACGCCAAATCGACCTTCACATGGAATTCTTGGATTAGAACTTTGAAGTACCGGAATTGCTGGACGGTGCTGTGTTCCAATAATCGTTTGACCATACTGAGCTCAGCGAACGGCTTCATGACTACAAATCATGATTTGCGATTAAAAACGATTGCATAGTAATTACCGTTCCTCTCGTTATTATTTAACATTCGCAAAATACAATTCGTAAAGTCGATAAAACTAACTCAATGATGACATATTTCGTTGAACATATTTTAGTTTCGTTAAAGTGGCGTCTGGAATCCTGAAAAGAAAACACGTTACTTTGCCTTTTTTGCCAGGAAAAAAGGTGAACTGTTTGCGGGTACCAGAGGCCATTTTGAAACCGTAATAACGTAAAAAAATGTTAATTTTTAAAAATATTTCAAGTCGAAATTCGTCAGATTCAATACATTCCCGTTAACGAATAATAGCAGATGAACTCACCGGTACTCTGAGAAACGCTTTTTGGAGGTGCGACCGGGGCCAGGATAACGGGGAACACGCAGTCGTGGATTTGATTGTCGATTTGTAACCTATTGATTTTTGCATGTAACTGCTCTTGATGTGCAGAAGTTCTATACTGAATCCACAAACCCGTCTGGAACGTCCGTCGCATGTATCTTCGATGTGGTTTCAGCATTTCCATGTTCATGTAATCAACCTGGAGATTATAATATATTTCAAAATCGAAACATATGTTCGTCGATTTTGTCGTCGTTGATAAGGTCGTCGACGAAACAAAATGTAATATCTGTATATTAATTATGATTCAATGATAATGATAATCATAATGGTAGTGATAATGATAATAATAATGATAATAATAATAGTAATAATAATAAAAAATCAAAATTGTCATCTTACTTCGGTCTCACTTGCCTCTAATTTCGGTTCCAGTATAACTCGATGGCTAACTTCATGTCCCAGTAGTTGGTCTTTCAAGAACTTCTGGTAGCCCTCTTCGATTACGCAAACCTCTCGATTGTTTAATGGCCGCCACCGACCGTACTTAGTTTTTCGCGTTTCCCAGATGATGCCAGAGCTGGAATAAAAAGAGTGATGAAAAGCACTATAAAATATTACGAACGTATAAACTTTAATCCAATCGGACCCAAATTCTATTATAAACGGTTTTGTTGAGAATCTCAATGAGAGAACCGGAATGCAATGCTTACAGAGGATGAATTGTTCTTACCTCGCAATGCACATGTAAAGTAGTTCCGATCTTGTAACATTGTTAACGAGAGACAGGCCGACGCCATGGATACTTATGCTGATTTCCCGATCTATGGATTCTACGTGGCCGACTAATTGACAATCTTCGGCGATTTTTAGAGTAGAAGTGAACAATAAAATTCGCTGAATTCCATCCAAGAATGAAACATGAAAGACCTCCTCCTCGTACTCTGGGATGATGAACGTGCCCAAAGCATCCTTGACATGGTATAATGTGTTTCGTCAGTTATAATTTTATAACTGCCGATGATTAACTGTTTACCCTTGTATCGGGTAAACTTATTGTTTTACTTATATATTACTTTAATAAGACAATTATTAAGATATTTATTCATTCATAGTTTAAAACGTGTAAATGAGGCAATGCCAGAAAGTTTATTTTAACCGCACCACCGAAAAAACCTTGGAAATAATGTAAAATGAATTCTTTTACAGATACCTTGCGAAGATCGTCTTCGATCTCCCTCTTCTTGCTATCTTCCCACACGAGTAATTTCGGCCCAGCCGGATTTTCCCAAGAGTAAAACATTCGATTTTGTGCCTGAATGGATCTGAAGAAAAGTAGTGATACTTTTAACAAATGTCAATGTAACGTTCTAAAACGCAGTCTTCGTCAAATGGATACGAAGTAACTATAATGTGACAGTGTGACGTAACAATGTATACCTGACATTCATCGAACCCTTCTCCCAGAGATGGATCGTGTGGTGGGTATGATTGATAATGAGGGCCGGTGCATTTCCATGGGTGTACGCCGATAACGACACGTAAATACCGCCTTCATTGATTTGGACGTCAACGTTGATTCCACCGTACTGATTTGTAAACGTGAATAATTAAACCTCATATCTTTATTTCGATTAATATGTGGGAAATTGAGAAATGTATACTTTTCTATTAAAGTGATTTGCCCCGTTAACATTGTAGTGCAGATTTAAAAAGGCGATTTAGCGAAGGGTGTGGAATTGTAAAAACTCTTCATCAATCAGACAATCACTTACTTTATTGTTAAGTTTCAGAAGAGTAGTGTGGACGTCGGTGTAAATAAATGCTGCAGTTTTCTCGGGATGACCAGCAACTTTTGCCTTCAACGTCTTTTGTTCGCTATCTGACTTTGGCCATAATGCAGCACATTCGCCAGGCGGCACCTGTTGTTAAATAACTTTCTCAGATTCTATATTCGAAAACATGTGACGTTTAATCGTTGCACGAGGCCGACGAACAATTCTCATTGACGTCGTGGCGCAACTAATAAACTGGATTTTCGAACTGTACACCGTTAACTCATACGTTATGAATTTTACTAGAACCTTTAATACAAACATGAAATATTCGTTAAAAAATTGGACTAACTCATATTCGTACTTTTTAAACAAAATTCCTAATCACTCTAAGCAACAGCGAGGTGCAATATAATTACCACTCTGAAGTATCAACAAAGGAGATCACGAATAGGTATATTATTGAATGTAATAAAATAATCGAGTGATATAAAATAAAATCCTTATAATACTTTTTTAGAAACTACGTCAGTTTTACGGCAGTAAACAGGAGAATTTGATAATACATATTACTTTCCAACTAGGAACTGTTACTATTTATATTTGCAAATACCGACGTAGAGACTTTTTTTAACTTATCATTGTAATTTCTAATATTTTGTTTCTACAAGAAATAGCAATCGTTATTCCTATAGAATTCTAATAAAATTTATGACGTCCGAGTGTTCAGTGCACTTTCATGTTTTCATCGTACCTTAATAAGTGGATCTGCTGTTCTTTCAGCTTCCTGGCACTCTATCAGGAAATCAGCATTGTTTATGAGTACGAAGTACGGCGTAAATGTGATTTGTTTCGTTAACGAATTGTACGTTAGTTGATTGTGAACTCCAATCTGCAAATATAGAAATAAACTGTAAACCATTACCGTCAACTAACAGAAATGAGTAACTCAGCTAACACGTAATCATAAAGCACGACAGTTTTATGTACTTGAAGAAATATTTGAATTCCTTAAGTGACTATACTTAAATTCCTCCTACTATTTTTCAATTAATTAATTGCCAACAGCATCGTTCCAATATGGCTAAGTAAAAGATTAATTAATTAGTGAAATTTTTCTATTGTTGTTTGTCATTTAACCGTTACTTTTATAATTATTTATGTTTTACGCAACATTGCACGTTGCGGGTGTTTGTTTTCTGCAATTGTATATTCACACACTTACAACGAAATACAACCAATTCCAAATGAAGAATCGCTTTTAAACATATTATATAGTTTTAAAAATACATGCATATAACAAAGCATTTACGAATCTGGCGCTCGCGACAATTCCAAAAATGACTTACCTCGTATAGATATATCTATCGGAAAATATGCGCATTGAACTCGAACGTTTATGAACATTGATGAATATACATACTCTTTGTCATAGTTACTGATGCAACTATTTGTCATTTCAATCAAAATGCTCTTTCTATTGTCACAATAATGCTGTTTGTTGTAGATGTTCACTATTTCGCGATTAACTTTTCAGATATAGTTGCAACGGCCATTCCTTTTTCTTCCGTATTGTAATACTAATACTGTAGTATCGACAGTCAATGGTTAGAATAAAAAAGTTTACAATTTTAACAAACCTGATAATTCATTCCGTTGTATCTGCAAGTGACGACGCCCTTACTTCCGGCGACGTCGATGGAGAATTTATCGGACCACTCTCCGTCTTCGACACGGATCATCGCCTTCTTCTTCCCGAAGAAAACTTTTGATCGGAACGAAAACAATATCGGCCCCTTGAAGTTCTCTGGATGATACAGGACATTTAGGTGATCTTCCGAAGTCTAAAATGAAACGTGTTCTGTACATTTTTGTTTTGTTTTATAAGCAATCTTTGTAAGCTTCGAAAGCCCATATTAATAATGCGCAACAGTTGCCTCAATGTATATACCAAATCTCCAATGTACAATTATTTGATTTTAGAGACAATGTTGCAGTCTGTGTTCGATTACTTCATTTCAAAAATAGGCATGCATGATTTTCATTGTTTCTTGGACCATTTGGGTTACTAAAAATCAAAAGCATTTCACGATTACAAATTGCTTCTCTTTCGATAATCGAAAGACTGTGTAAGCAATGTGAAGATACATTTTTGTTACATTATCATGCATTTACTTATAGTCGTAAGCATTATTGTACAGTTAAAATTAATTGTGATCAATATATATATATATATATTACGGCATGGCTAAATATTGTAGTAATGTGATATGAAACAAGTCAGACCTGTGGAACGACTTATCCAACTCAAGACTTTTATTATGCCATGGATGAAGAAGTTTGTAATCACGTTAATCGGTCGTTGAGGTAAATGTTATGTTCGTTAGAATACCGAAATGTTAATTAAAATTGACCAGAAGACAATGTCTTGATAAAATATGCTGGTTTTCTCGTCGAGAAATTCTTATATGATTCGCTATAGAAGAATTATTAAAATTACCAGAATAATGTTAACAAAAATTTCTAATCATTTCAACCAGAATAATAGTAAGGTCTTATTAAACATTTATTTATTTCTAATCAAATTATAACCAGATTAAAATCATATTTTTTTAAATTAAAAATCTACTAAGTGTAAATATTCTTATTGCCGTAATAAAAGTTATGAAAAATTTAAACAAAAAAGCCTTGATTGGAAAACGACCACGGGAGAGATTTCTTATTGTTTAAGCGGTTTATAAATACTGCTCGACCAAAGTTGGCAGACCGGAATGTAATCGTCGTGATAACGCAGTCGTTACGTTTACGCACTTGTTCTACAATGCTCTCTATTTTGTGTTATTATTCGATTGAAAAACAAATAACAATGCGATGATTTATCGCATTTCTTGGAGACATTAACCATCATGTCCTTTAATGTAAAATTTTCTTTTCAAATCTTTTCAAATCTGTATTATATAAAATAGGAGATCTTATTATCCTTCATTGTACGATATACATTCAGCTCTGCCATTAAAATTAAAAAGTATTTATCCTTAATTATATTATTTTGTGATTGTGCAACCGCAGTACCATCTTATGATTAATAAGCCATTAAAAAATGATAAACAAGCTCGACTAAACAGCTAATTCGTAACAGGCAATTTAAAATCAAATAATCTTTATTAGTTTTTTTCTTCAATTTAATAAAGAAATTAGTAACAAAAAATAATAGATAAATAAACACCGTGCCGACAATCAAATATTTGCTTCATTTTAGTACGTTAAAATGTCTAAATAATGATTTTTAAAAGTAGAAAGTCATTGCTTTTTATAAATTGCCGATTATGAATTACCTATTGAATTCGGCGTTGGTTGATACGAATTGCACTTAATCCACTAAAAGGCCATCACCAACAAGCTTAGTCCAACATATCATTTTAAATACGCCCACCAGAATTTATTGCTGTTAGGATTATTGGTGCATTTTTAAAATATTTCCTACAAACTATTGAAATTCAACACACCTACTACAAATATTCTACACATACACCCTACACATGTAGACTAAACACTCCAAAAAAATATGTAATAAAAGAATCCACACCTCTAATTAAATAAAAAAGAGCAGGAAATGCAACGTCCGTCAAAAGGAAACTGTAGGTTGCTTACTTCATTTTTGCAGTCATCAGTTCATCAACTTATATTTCACAAATAATATTTTATTTACGTGTTTCGATTTGTATATATATGAAAACGTTCATTCAGTACGTTTTAAAGAAAGGGAAAATAACAATTTAGAACAATTTCGTTCAAATGATATAATCGCGGGATCTTAATGGAAATATACCATTGGAGAATTTCTAAAATAATTACTGTACAAAGTATACTAAAATTCAATACATCTGAACAACAATATGTTTTGAATTTATTTTTTATCATACAATCATGAGCTTGTATCGTTAAAATTAAAATATATCATACGTCTTAATACTTCAAATCTGGAAAGTGGGGGTACAAAAAGAATATAAGGTACGATACTTTACTATTTTTTCTACGTTCATACAAGAGAAAGCTGAAAGATGACAATGAAATGTGCTTAAAAATGTAATGTAATATGATTATGTGTGCGCGAGTGTGTGAATGTTTCGTAAGTTTTTTGAATATACATTTAAGGATTAAAGCTCGAGGCAGGGCTCTAATGTAAAATTCAACATTGTTCAGTCGTCGGTGAAAACATCTATACAAGAGTCCTTTTTATCCCAACCGCTGAATCCCATCGAAGTTAAATGGTAAACATAATACGCCATGAAAACAGCCATGCAACAGCAAGTTAAAACAAAAAAACTACGTTCGTCATTTCCTCTAAAGTGACTATTTAAGGATGTACAGTGGTTAGAACCAGCTGTTACGGATTAAATGTTTAACAGTTATTTTAAGAATTTGTAGTTTCTTTCTTATTCTTCAATGGGAAATTTAAAAAAAATGAGGAGATTTTAAGAAGTAATGGCTTACTTGTCTCTAGAAAAGGATTCTCTACAACTTTACAGTAACGAATTTTTGAAAATTAATACTCTAATGGCTACAATTATTATTAGAAAATATTTTTTAAATTTCCCATTGAAAGATGAGAAAGAAACTTCAAGTGTAAATATAAGTTGTTAAATATCCAATGTCCAGAAATTTCAATTTTTTCCCTCAATGTTAATTCTTTAATTCAGCAACATTACCAACAATAATAAAGTAAAAAATTGTAAAAATTAATATTAAACATTTGTTCCGCAGCAGCTGGTTGTAATCATCGTACATCCTATACGGTAATTACGTTATCGGATACATAATATACCGACGAAATTTCCGTAAAACAATTGAATCGCGCTCTAATCGAGAGATCAGCGCGCGATAATTGTTAGTTCGAATTAGTCACAATGTAAAGAGGACGACAAAGACGATTTCCTTTCACGAAAACATGTTCAGCGACGTAAAACGAAAAAAGGGGAATCCCCGAATGCACCTTTTTCGTCCCACATCCTCCTTGTGGATGGCTGCTGCTGCAACTGCTACAACAGCACATGCTACAAACCAGACTCTGAAATACGTCGGCACATGTACGAGTGTCTTGTGAAAAACTTAAAAACATGACGTAGCAAGTCGATTACTTTCAAGCGGCAGAAATCAAAATCATTTTAAAAGTCGGAGTGTTCGATTTTCTAAAAAAAAAAAAAAAAATAATAAGAAATTGTTCAAAATTAGTGCAACGACCCTGGCGGCGAAAGCGAAACTATACAGGTGGCGAACTTTATTGAACAACAAAACTGAGAAATGGAGAAAACGTTGGATAAAATTTGCAAACGAGACAAAACTTGGCGTTGTTATTCAGTTCTGCAATGTAAACTTAATAAGAGCCGCATGTTTTGTGCTTAAATTTTCCATGAAAAGCGGCAGTTTTTTTTTCAGAATTGAACGTGAATTAACCTGTAATCCGCTGTCCTCAATTTTGATAAATAAATAATCTGTGCCCACAATTTTAACACTTGAATTTCTTCACTTAAATTGAGTTGGTTAATTCATCATATGGCGAGCATTAAAAAGTTTTAATTTCTCTTCGTAAGGCCAAACGTCTTCTTCAACATACTCATTCATAATAACCCTTAAATTGTAGATGGCGCTAGCGTAGCAACTTAATAATTATGACCGCACGTAAAATGAACCGCATTTTTGCTTCAATTTTCTATGAATTCCCAAGAAATATGTACTTTTTCTAAAAATAATCGGTATATTACACATTTATATAGACAATGTTTTGTTGATACCAAGTAAAGCATCAACATAATAAAGAGTAAGATAAAAACATGATCAACTATTTTCTTAACTAAATTTTATGCGAAAGTTTTTTCATTTATTCACAGTTAGAAAATTTCTGTACTATAACTCTATACACTGGTTTATGTGAAAAACATCAGGGTTCACCGGTCACTTCTTCGGTTTTTGGCACCAGAATGCCTAAATTCTTTTTTGTCCTCAATTCCAGTCCCGACAATTATTTAATATCAGATTCTTTATTGATCCAACATATAAAACATACGCTTATCCTTGTCTGATTGGGCTGTCTTTGTTGTACCTCTCAAATCAAGACCACGTTTTCTTACATTTTCAGACCTTCTTTCGACAAACTGTTCGCGTTACCGCTCACATGTAATACTTTTTAAAATGTCCTGGTTCTTCTTACAATTTTGAGACCTTTCAGGCCGTTTGGTTTGTATGTTGGTTGACTACCGACTAGTAACTTTTAAAGCACCATGATTTAGAATTGTTTTTATGAACTTTATCAATAATTATTATCGATTTCCATTTCAATTGTCTAATTGTTATTATGTCATATTTTCAATTATTATATCATTATGTTCAATTATCTTCAACTTCGGTTTGTTTTCAAAGAAATTAATGTTCATCAAAGCATCCATAAACATTGTCATGTTCATGTTTCGAAACTTATTTTTCGAATAATATCGCAAATTAACTTTGACTTTCATCTATTTCCGTAAACTCGATAAGTGTTTATTTTTCTCTCGTTAATATTGTTCCGCCATTTTTATCCGTAAAGTCGTTGGTTTTTACTCCTATACGCATTGCGTGCATCACAAATCGTAACTGTATATTATGTTATTATGGTCAATGTAGGCCGCCATTAGCATACCATTTCATAAATTTCATACTATCATACCTCAAATCGCACACGAATTACATCGATTAATCGATGTGTTTTATTGTCGCGACTGCAAAAAATCGATTGCTAATATAAATGAAAACGGGCCAACAATCTTGTTAATGAATCAGCGGGATTATACAATTTACAGTCGAACACTCCGAACATCGAGTCTGATTAACACAATAAAATATTTAAGATTACTACGAAATAAATTTAGAATTGAAATTAATGTTCAAAAACATGGGGAAAGAAATTGCAGGAATATACGTATATGCTTAAAATAAATTGAGTTTGTATGTGCGTGTAGTATCTGATTTTATAAATTCTATTTCTGATAATAAGACTTTTTATCCATAATAATGGACATTAAACAAATTGTAAACTTTAACGGCAGAACCGGAACGACGAGGTAAAACAATGATTTTTATCTCTTATTTTACTTGTTTATATAATTATGGTGTCAATTTGTAACGTGCTTAGCGAACATCTGCAGATTTCGCAATATTCAACATGTTTTTTATTTTTTGTATATTTCATCTCTTCTTATCAAGTCTTATTAAATTATGTCAATTTTTAGATTTTGTTTCCCCATCATTCGCTAACTGTTATCCATCAATTTTTGTGTCCATCTGTGGACTTCTGTAAACATTAATCAACTTTTGTCAATTTCGCTCGCTTTATTCAATGTTGGCTAATTTCCGTTATACTTTATATGAATATATTATTACCAACATTAGCTCACTTTCATATCTTTCATAACATTTATTTCTTTTTTATCTTGAATGTTACAATTAACGTAAATTCACCTTAAGGGGATTCTAAAGTAGAACAGTTACAGACCTAACCTAAAAACAGGAAAAGTATAAATAATAAGAAGAAAAAGAATTTATAACAGGATTGAAACATTTTTTCAAAATTCGGGATTTGAAAGGGTGATTCTACACACCATATGCAATCCCCAACAATATATCGATTACATTGATTCCAAACAAAAGAGGAATATCCGAAATAAATTATTTTCTCTTACCGCAGCAATAATTTATTTCGGATAATTCACGATTAATTTTGAACCAATTTCAGCGTTATTTTTTTAGAATTTTATATGCTATGTAGAATCACCTCTCCAAAGCCGAAATTTTGAAAAGATGTTTCAATCACTTTTTATTTATACTTTTATTGTCGGAAAGCTCGGTCGGTATCTGTTGTATTTTAGAACACTCTAAAATTTCGTTTTGATCTATTTACAATAATTTTAATTAATCTTCATTTTCATCTTCAAATTTTGATTATCATCTATCCGGTTTTTCCAGTATTGTTTTTAAATATTTCTAGATATTTTTATTACAATAAGCCTTATCCGTTTTTCTTTAAATTACAAATTATCATAACAAAAAATTTCATCAATTTCGTTAATGTTCCTTCACTTTTTTTTTATACATTGTAAATACTATTTTTTTTTTTTTTAACGATTTTTTCATTAGGTTTTTAATTTCTTTGTTTATTTTTAATCGTATGTATATAAATGAAGCAGTTATAATTCTTGCCAATGTTATATGTCATTTCTTTAAATTCGATAAAAATGACGACTACAGGTCATTCATACAATTTCGAAACTTCGGAATTTTTGTCAACTAATCGTTGGTATTTTTGTTCTGTAGATCGATAGACAGCTATTGTTAGCAAACATTTTTTTAAAAGCACGTCATCCTGATAGAACGACTAATGTCATCAAATATGTAAAAATAAAAAATAAATAAATGATAAAAAGGTTAAAATACCTCGAAAAGGAAAATGGATACTTTTTCCTTAATTCTTATATATTCTTAAATGTATTCTAAAGTATAAATATAAATCAATTTCAACGAAATAAAAAAGGACGTAAAAATAAAGTATTTCATTCGTATCTCGCGCTATTTCGAAAATAATACTACACGTACTACAGTTTCAAAATATTTTAGCAAACTCTTAACAGCTTTTGTTTAATATGAAATTTTCAACTTTAATCGTCGACGATTAATTATTCAGTGTAGAATATTAGGAATAAAATGTTGATGTATAACTGTGACTATACAAAATCGAATTATTTGTTGGTTCTTTTTTTTTTTTTTTAGTCGCGAAGCAAATTCCTTCCCCCAATTAATAAACGAAACAACAAATGTATAGTTCATGACATCAAGCTTGTAACTTTCTGCTACTAGAAGAACACTTATATGTATAGAAATGATTCTCTACCTTGACTGGGCTTGTACGCTCTTTGCCACCTTTACTTGATTTCTGGAAAATAAGTTAAATTCGCGTCAATGTATAACAACGCACGATCCGTACCAGTGTCGATGTCTGACTCGGGATTTAAAAAAAAAGTGTCAATGCAAAATTACATAAATGTACACATACGAAGGTAAATAACTCTGGATGAAATCAATTTATACTGTATCTAGCTAATCATACTGCTAAATCTAACTATATCTAATTAATCGGTGCTTATATTATACAGATTCAAACATGTTTGTTACTCGTAATATAAATTTTAACGACTTGATATTTGTTGGATATCATTTTTAATAAAACGGCAAGGTTAATTAATGTTGATATCTATTAATTTTGTAATGGCATTCAATGACCAACAATTGTAAATTTTAGTCTCTAATGTCAACTTGCTAGAGCCGTCTGTGAATTGTACATTAAGCGATCAAAAATAATTAAATGTTGGTTATTTTCTAATAATTTCATAGTTTTAAAACCAAACTAATCAAGAAATAAGAAATTTAAAAAATATTTACGTACAATTTATAATTCACAAACGACAATGTACGTATCAAAGAGAAATTTCTAAAATATTACAACTTTCTATAGAAGCCTTAGCTATTATTTTAACCACACCAAACGACAAACGAGAATTCAATCCTGCCCACCAATCAAAGCAGGAATGCTTTAGTGCAAAAACACTGAATAAAATAAATGCACAATCACCTCGAACATTTGTGCTTTATGTCATTGTAATGACAAAATCATTTTGTTGTTGACATTACGGAAAAACTCATTCAAATACTTTCAAACACTTAACAAATGTAAAGAATAAATTTTCAAAAAAAAATTTGTATTTAAACATCGGCTCAACTATTTTTTTTTTTTTTTTTTTTTTTTTTTTTTTTTTTTTTTTTTTTTTTTTTTTTTTTTTTTTTTTTTTTTTTTTTTTTTTTTTTTTTTTTTTTGATACACGAAGATACAAATTAAAAATAACTGTTTTTTTTTTTTCAAATGCACCTTGAATCAATTTGATACTTTATCAATTGAATTTCTATAATTCGTTTAAGCGACAATTTCATTTTTGTTCAATATTGTTCAACATTGGCTTCTTGATTCGAGAACGTATTCAAAGTTTGATAATCGATAAAAGCCTACCGTGTTTGTGAAATCTCTTCAAACTGTGCAACAGAAAACTCACATCTTGGAAAAACTCTCCAGATCAATTTCGTAACGTAAACGTCGTTTTCGCAGAAAGAACACGAACGTGTCAACGGCATTTTGATTTCGGTATACGTAACGTGTATGGTATCATGAAAGGCACAACTTACCCTGTAAGACAGCATTAATCCAGTTTTGTTCAACATCCAGAACGGACAGTAGAGAGCCATGATGATTGAGCCGTGTTTGTACGAAGTATGCATCCCAAGGTCCATTATTACTTTCTGCACGCTGTCAAACGACTCGAAGGAACAGACGGAGAACTCGGGCGGATTCGATATCAATTCTAATCTCGCTGACCAGTCTTTCTCAAGATATTGCGGTAACTGCAATTATACATGTATTATGCAATGATTAATTTAGTGGTCAACACGTAAATTGTTCATTTCACGGCGAACGGAAAATTGTTGAAAAGTCTTGAAAATCAAAAATTTAAAAATCTTTTTCGATTTAAGTAAAATAAATTGTTTGCAATTCCATGAAAAACAATCAATCCAGTAAATTGATTGAAAACCTACGCTTGTCGCTAATGAAAAGCTCCGATTGGATCAAATTTCATATTCGAGAAGTCTTTGTTGAAAACCGACCTTAACGATGATGTTCGATCGACCGGGCTCTAGAGTGGGAATTTGCAGGGTCGTGCTGGCTTGGACGAGCTTCTCCTGGGCGCAGCCGGGCAGGCAAATAATAATGTCGATTGGCAAAAAGTTCCTGAAATATACCGCTGGATACAAGTGGACGTTGTAAATCGTACTCGACATAGTGTGACGACTAGTGTTCTCGTAATACACCTGCTCGATCTCCCCGACAACCTGAAAATGTTTATTGAAATAATCGATCAAAAAATAGGCAACAGTCACCCGTCTATGTACGGTTATTTATTTTCTACCAACAATTAAACGTATGCGATAAAGCAATGAAATGAATAATAACGAACATCTCATTGAATTTGTATTATATAAATGGAGTTAGTTGGCGCATTGCGTAATACTCAAAACTATAAAACTTTCCAAGTCGCATTAACGTAGACACCGCCGATTAACCGGCAGCGATAACAGACTTGTGTAGGAAGGTATTGACATCTCTACTGTGTGCACATGCCTGGTAAAACTAAGAACCAACGGAGACGTCGGTCTCGGCTACGTATGAAAGCGACTGCTCATCGATACCTGCTTCGGTGCCTTAGTCTCCGGAGGCGCTTGCCGTTCAGGCGTGCGGCTTGGGCAGCGACGCTCCGCTTTAGCATAAGCGAAACGTGACCATGCTCCGCACCATCGTTCGACAAGATTTAGTAGCAGACCGAAATTGCAGTTATTATAAAGGACACTACTGACGATGACCATTGTGAAAAAGGTCTAGAATTAGAAAAAAGCAAGATTTAAATGGCCGCTACGCGCCGCGGGACAACCAGTGTACTACGGATGGCACTATACGGAAGCGGTGTCAAGTATAATGAGGCGATTGGTGCCCAACACCGATATCGATGGTCTTAAGAATGGTGCTACTACGGTGATTTCGTCCTAAAGCTACAATTTTAACGCCAAAAACGATTCGCTCACCTGAATGTAGAATGGATCCAATGCAACTTCCTGCTTGGGTCGGACCTCGCATTTCAGCATCTTCGTCATCGAGACGGTCTTCTGAAGATCTTTCCAGATGAACGGCTCCACGGACACCATGTACCTGCGGAAAGAAAACACAACAGCGCATATTATTCGAATCTTCGCGAAACTTGTACCCACTTGTATTCTAATGAATTTTATCGTCACTGACCCTTTCACGCTGAAGAACAGCCAGTAGATGTTGGTCGGCGTGTACACTGCATCCAATGGAAGGTTCAACTTTTCATCGGGCAAGACCGTTCCGACGCTTTCGACCTCGTTTCCGCGCTTGGTCATGTAAAACACCGATACCGACTCGCTGAAGTGATTGTGAACCTTAGCAAGAAATTTGTCAATAATATAAGATTTTTTTTAATTCCTATTTTTTACGTTGTATCGCATTAAAAAAAAAAAAAAAAAAAAAAAAAAAATGGAAAAACAATTAATTTCGAATAAAGATAGGTCCTCCACCAACCTGCAGAATACTTCGAAGCGTAACGATGGTGCTGCCCTCTTCGACGATGACGTCCGAAATTACTCCCCACTCCTCGGAACTTTCCTTTCGATATTTCAGGGAGAAAAATCTTTTGTCCGCTCTCAAAACAGGGATTTCCAATTTACCTTGTATCCCTTTAAACTGCAAGAATAATTAATAAATGGAGCAATTTTTAGAATTTGAAAATTAGCCAATAAATTTTAAGAAAATTTTAAGACAAAAATGTACGTACGGCAATGATAAATTTGTGATTTCCGGCGTCTTTGACCTTTTCCGCTTTCAATTGATCCAATAGAGGAATTTCCATCGTTACCTTCGGCGCTAATTCCACAGAGGCTCCGGACTCAAGAATGACTTCCGCGTATGAGCCAGGAACGAGAACCTTTGATTTTAGCGCGCTACTTTCTACAATCTAAAACAGATAAACAAATAATCATTTAATTTACTACTTTACGCAGTAGTTGTAGAGTATAAACGTCGTATATAATTACTTATATTACACAACTATTTTAACCATCGTTTTAATATTTTCTGAATATTTTGACTTTTATGTGTATCGCATATACATGCATGATCGTATAAGATTAAGCGTTAAAATCAAGCCTTACATTACTAATCAGGGTAATATTACAAATTGACGACTAATTAAACTAAAGTCAACATGGCGGATGCTGATCTACGAACCATGAAGTTACTATTCTCCAAATCTAAAGTCATCGCCAGTCCAGTTTCGTTCTTCAAAACGTAGGGAGCAACCCGCTTGGTAGATGTATTGCTGCCGGCTTCCATCGCGGTAGAAAATGCATTTCCCAGTTGCTTCAAGACGTCGAGGCAAGTTTTTGTCACGGTGACTTCTAAGTTTTCCTTTTCAAATTATGGAATCGTTAGGTGCATACTTTCAAGAAAACAATCAGGAAATGTCATGAAATCAGAAGTACTTTTATTGAAAACTTACCGAAGAAGTAACATCGATAGACATTTTTGGGCAAGATTGCGTCAATTCTTCCGTTTCGCCTTCGATCACGTGGCCGATTGCTCCTCGAGTGTCCGATGAAAGATCGTGAAATTCAATCTGTAATACAATAATCCTGATTGTTCAGAAAATGTTATCATTTTCATGACTTAAAAGATCTGCGATTGACATTTTCGATTATTGACTATTATATCAAAATTTCTCTAACGATACAAATATACATTTGGAATGTAAATGTTGTTTATTTATTCATTTTTTTTTTTTTTTTTTTTCTCTTTCGTTTAACATGCGCAGACAGAACTTACTTTAGTTTTCAGCTCCCACGGTGTCGAATCTCGTCTCCCATTATTAATAACATCCATTGGTTCTATTAACGGTTCCCACAATGCTAAACGACTGTTGTAATACGCCATGACGACGGACATTGCAGTTTCGATACTCATCTACATTTCAAAACGAATAAAGAAATCACAATATTAAATTTATAAAAAATCCTTGAATGACAAAATTCATTACTCTCGACTTTCTTCGTTTCTTGAAACGTTTCTTCGCTGATCCCGAGAAAAAAAAATATCCTCAATTTTCGTAATGCAATGATACGACTCAAATCATAGTCATTTCGGTAATTTTTTCTCTCGACGAACATTTTTTTAGGGATCAGTACGATTTTTAAATTTTATAGATGGCGTCCACTATTTTGTAGCCGCCATTTTGAATTTCGAAAATCTGATTATACATTCATAATCGGCTACCTAAAAAAAGACAAGTGTACCGAAAATGATAAAAAAAAAAAAAAACTATGAATATTTAATGTTTTGGGCACGCCATATTAGATCCGCCATTTGGAATTTAACAAAACTAATATCGGATTAATGATAACAATAATAAGTGACCCCGATAACCGCAAAATAACAAGTTTCATGTATTTCATTTTTACATAACAATATGGTAATTATGATTGACCAGTGTCTAACTATAGCAGTAAGTGCGAAAACCTTCAATAACACATTTTCCGCTTCTTCTCGCCCCTTTTCGCTCTTTTATTAATGAAACTATAATATTCATTGTTTCAGTGAAGTGAATGACAAAATGAATGACTGGTATAAACAAGAATAACGCGTAAAACGATCGAAACAAAAGATATACTTACTGCGTTCGTGCTCCAATCCCTCACGTTAGCCTGGAAACCGAGATGAAGCAGAAGCATGGGTAAGGTTTTGTTACCAACGCCAGCTTCCAGAGTCAGTAAAATTGTCGGGCCGGAAATAATGGCTAATTCTGGCTTATAAGACGCTTCCACTTCTCCTTCAAAGTTGATATCCTCAAAGACTTCGGTTCCAACTTCTACATTGATCAAATCGTCATCCAGCAATTATACTCGGCTTCCAGTCGACAAATTCCAATTATATTTTAATTTGCTACGCATACCTGTTTTTAAGAACCAGTAGTCGGATTCCTGGAAAGGCGTGACGATCCACAATCCTTCGTGATTAATTTCTTCTTTTTTCTCTTCATCTTCTTCTTCGTCCTTTTTCGTGACCGTTTGCAAGGCTCGACTCATAATTTCAATGACACCTGATGAAAAACGTTAAATAAATGTCTTTATGTATCATTACGAATGATATGAAAGAGTACATTTTAATTCGTTAAGAAACAAATAACGGCATTAGAATATTAAATTAAAACGATTATTAAATCATTCTATTTTTTTTTTTAATTTCAATGATTCTTACCTGGTGACACAGAAATTTGAATGTCAGTGCAGCACACATCTATATGCAATCCTCTACCTTCGGGCGTCGATCCAGCGACGCTAATGCTACAGGGTCGTAAAACCTTAAAAAAACAAAATTATATTTAGTTTTTTTAATCTTCCTAAGCATTACTCAATCTTGTTGGTAGCAAAAAAATGATCCCACCTGATATAAAGAATCCTCGCGTTTAATAGGATTGTAAATGCCAGTCAACAGGGACAAGTCTTTGATTGATCCACTGATGACTTGATGATCACCCATCGAACGAATTTTCAACAGTACCTCCGTCTGAAAATCAAATTGCCGTCATATAAATTAATCTTCTTTTGAGTTTGCACTCTCGAAAACCGGATGTAAAATTGAATTTCGCGACAATTTTTGCAATTTCTCTTTTTAAATTGACGGAGATTTTCTAAAGACTTACGTTTAAAATGATGCAATTTGAATTAACGTCATCCATGTCTTCCATGAGGATGATATCGGGTTTTTCTATATGCAGGTTGATTGTCATCGTCATCGCCGACGGCTGCGGCGCCGCTTTCTTCTTCACTGCCAAGTCGACTTTCGGTGCCGATTGGACAGAGTATCGATTTTGCGATGTTGCGGATTCGACGTTGAAGAAATCTTTGATTTTCATCAGATAGTCCAAAGAAACTATTATACTGAATGAAAACACGCGAACGTCGACTGTAAAAGGGCAGACAAATAGACGTTTTGAAACACGTAATTAAACACATTGTGTAATTAGACGCATTCACCGATAGTATTTTGGCTAGTATCATTCAGTAAAATTTTGGACAACATACAAAAAATATCAGTTTGGCTTACAGTTTTTCTTGCTGTAATTGATTAATATATTCGCAGACGTTAAAACCCAAAAACATTGCAACCTCATATATATTCATATTAAGCATATCGTAATGACCAATTAAATTTTGACGACTGCCACGTTTATTGCGTTTCGAATATTTTTCGAAAGTAAAGAATATTACAATTGGACGGTTCTGGATGTGGATCTTACCGAACATGTCATTGGTTCCCATTCGAACAGTCATGTCCAACATGCTGCGAACAGGCTTCGAATTTTTATTTGTACTGATGTCCTCGAATTGCGGTACTTCGGATGTCCTTTCCATTATTCGAATTAGCGAACCGTCCCTGGTAGGCCGCGTGTCGTCCAAAATGCAATTCATCAAAAGTATCGAAGTCGCCATCAGTCCGTCGTCGAAAATCCGCCCCTTCACGGCCAAGTAAGTCAGTCCAAACTTGGCGAGACCGTTCTCAGGCAAATGCATAGGTGAACTCTTCGATTGAAGCTGTAATTTTGATCGTTATTCGCGTTAATAAATATATAAACGACAAGCCATAAAGTGTAACATTCGTTAAAAGTATCATATTAAATACCAGTTTGGATCCACCGGTAAACAGGTCGATTACAAAACTGTCCATTACAAACTCGAATTTTATGGACGTGTGAATCTGGCGCTGATGATCTTGAGATTCGTAAACGTCGTAAGCTCTCGTGACTATCTTAGCTGCACGGACAAAATAGAACGCTCATTAAATCACGTTTTTTTCTTTCACAATTTCAAAACTGATTTTAATATCAAAAAATGTAAGATATTGTCAAGTTTGAAACTATACTTTTCGCATGAATCACGTACCACTTTTAGATCGGGACCCTTCGTCGATCGAGACCTTTTTGTCAGCGCGAGCTATATGGGCTGGTTTTGGGTCATCCACCTTCTCGCCGAGATTTTCGGACAAGACGTTCATTATCATAGTATAATCTTCGTGACTGAGAAGTAAATTGATTTTGTTTAGCCTGCCAGAAAGCTCGATATCCGGAATTGTCTTAAACCACGCTGTCGATAGGTTTCGTTTGATCAGCAAAGAAAAAGTGACTGGTTGAAGAAGCAGGACTTCGCTTTCGGCAACGAACGAGCCTTCGTTCAATTTAACTCTGCACAATAATACCAACATTCAGACGTTAAACTTTATTATAATAAAAGAAAGAAACTGGATACTTTCTACATAAAACATTAAAACACTCGTTTTTTTTTTTTTTTTTTTTTTTGTTTTTTGCGAATGATACTGCTAGGTGAATAAGAAGTATATTCTTTCTTACCTTGAAAGCTTCAAATTTTGTAACTCTACTCTCATTTCATCGACAATCGGTGACTCGCCGCTTTCGCTTGTGACTTCCATTTTCTTCAACTTGTTGCTGACTGTAAGATTTCCCATGTCCAACATAAGACTGTGTTTGCTTTTCGAGTTGACTGGTAAATAAATAACTGGAGCCTGTCAGTAATAAAAAGGAATCTTTTATTCATAATTGAAGCAAAACTCTCTTCACGGGTAAAAATTTATTTCAATGGATCAAAGACATTAATTAATCTGAATAGAATAAAAAAAAAAAATGTCGTCACCTTTATCTTCACTGACAGCTCGATGCGAGTGGCTCTTTCTTGCACGTCCTTTATATTGGTCTTGGCAACTTCGGCGGCTGCTGCGGAAGCTTCTTTAATCGCTTCCTGCGCTCTTTGGAAGTTGTTTAAAAAGTTCTGTAAAATGATAAAGGTAATGGAAGATTTTGGTTTTTAATAGTTTAAAATTAATGCACAATCCACAAACAACTTTAAACGAAAAATTTGGCGAGATATTTACCATTACTCTAGTAACAAAGGCATTGAGAAAAACGACACGATGACAACCCATAATGATTTTGATCGACATGTTAATTTTATCGATTTCTTCCGGTTCGATATTAAACATGATGGCTTCAACCTGCAGCGACTCGGAACCTTCGACGGAGATAATCTGAAATAACGCATTTAGGTATTAATCAACACTGGCGTGCTCTAATTTACACTAGTAAAACAAACAAACAAAGATGAACGAAAATATAATTACACTTTTGTACGTAGATATGGCATTGAGGTCCTTAATGTTAATGGCGGCGAGCTGAACGTTAGCTTTGGAACTGGAAGCTTTCACGACGTAACCAGCCGTAATTCCCTCTATGTAAAAGGCACTTATTTCCCTCAAGTCGCTCGTGATTTTTATACTAATCGTACCGATCTTTGCTTTCACCTTAAAGTCAATTATTTCTGCTTGCATTTTCTTGCGACCTGAGAAAATTTTATAGGAATCTTTCAATTCGTCATTTGATTATAATTAAAAATGGTAAATAAATATGGCAACTTTCAATTGTTTGCTTACGAGTATGCACAGTTTTCGTTCTTTGTTTTTGAATATGATCCTTGATGAATGATGAAGTATCTTCACTGATCGTGGTCAAGTGTCCAACTCGGGAAACGTGTTGTTCTCTTTTCTTCTCGTTCAATGTGCTTGTAGTTGCGGCAATTTTATCCTAGTAGCAGATTCAGATTTTGCAAAATGTAATTACGTGCTGGTAAATGAAAGTTATCAATAGCTGATATTATTAATATCAATATTATTCGCATGTACTCTATAATAAATGCAGGGACGTCCATCCATTCAAGAAATAAAAAACGAAATTAAGAAAAATGTACAAACCTGTATGCACGTTAAAAAATGAAAGGCGTTGATAAGTGCTTCTTGATGCAGCAAAACGTCGAGAGTGGTAAACTCCAATTGAAGAAGATTCACCACAGACTTGTGCGTCGATATAAAGTCTGGAGATCTTTTGTTCACCTACAGAAACATTATCGATGGAGATATTGAAATAAATCTTCATTAACGAAAAACAAAAGCTTAAACACAATTATAGAATCGAATCGCAGAGTTAGATAAAATCAATAAAAACTTACATTAATATACTGAATGATGACCAGATATTCTTCAATTCCAGATGCCATCGGAGTATTAATCATGTAGATAGCGCCGGTATTGTGCTTCTGTTGAAGTTGGATACCGCCTAACCTCAACATTATTTCTTGATTGAACGATCTTTGGAGCATTTCCGCTTCAAGTTGCAGAACTTCCAGTTGAATGAATGGCAAGATGTGGTTTTCTTCATTCTGCTTCGAGATGCTCACCGTCAACTCTGTCAGAATTTAAATATTCAAAGTTAATAATTTTTGTTCACAAAATACAAATTTAAAATCGTTTCAACATTACAATGATAAGTTTTCAATTACTTTTCATTACAAACTTCATTTCCATATCTGTAGTTTGTACCAGTTGACCTACAGGCTCCGGCTTCTTCTCTATATGAGTGGAAATCGATGTTAACTGATTAAACAAGGATATTTGCGACAAAGACTTTCCCTGCAATAGAAAAGTTGATTAAACGTCAATAAAACACACTGGAGGAATATGTTTAATATAATGATCTTACGAGTGATTGTTGAAGCTCAACGGGTGCATCTCCTTCCGGTAACGGAATACTCTGTGCGATTGCCAATCCTTCAAACAATCGATCCTCTGGAATTTTATGAAATTTATTTATTTTACAAATATAAGCAGCGAATTCTTCAACAATCGTCATTAATTTTGTAATCGCGAAACATGCGCGTACAATAAAACTGTACCTGATATACTGATCACTACGGAAGGTAACTGGCCGATTAACCTCATCTTTGGTAATAAAGGATCGTCCATTATCAAACATTTGTGGAATTGCACTTCCAATGTTGTTGGTTGCAATATTTTCATTGGACTGATTGAACTATTCAAGGCGTTTTGCCAGTCTTCATTCGCCATTGAAATCAATGCCTAAAAATATACATGTGGTCGTGAGTGTGATTTTTTATAATTATACATGCGTGAAGCATGATATTCATTGGTTCTTACGTACCTGGAAATTTACTATTTTCAAGACAAACTTGTCGTAACTGTAGTGCCGGAAATATGCGAGAATATCTTCGTCAGATTTGCCCATGCTAACTAACTGCTTGACAGTAAGTTGCCCCGTGTAATCCTTCGGTTTTTCCAGCGAGTGCATATTAAAACTACCGAGATTAATGACAAACAAGGATTCGTTGCCTGTATACAGTCCGCCGTAAGGTATTATAAGCTGAGATGCTTCAAGGTCGACCTGAAAGCAAATCAAAATTCATTAAAATTTTCAGTCTTAAACATTTCTAGATTAAGGGTATCCACCTGGAATGTGATAAAGTTGTAGGTGTCGCTAGTGAGAGGAAATTCAACATTCGAACTGTTTTTTTTTTTTTTTTTTTTTTTTTTTTAAGAACGGAAATATTTTAAGATCTTTAATAAATTTACCTGAATATCTAAGACCGAATGTTTTTGAATCGCGTACTCCAATCCTAAAGCTGATGCTTCTTTTAAACCTTCCAATTGCATCGCGGCAGCGGCTTGAAGCCTACGAATTTTTATTGACATTTTAATAAAACGTAAATTTTATTCAATCTTCTAAATTTTAATACTCCTTTACACTCACTGATTCAGAGACGAAGCATTTTGAACTTTAAAAATGCTGATCAGCTTGATGATCGTCTGTGCGTCGTAGACAATGTGCACAAACCCTGATTTTACTATGATTCGATCGCCGCACAATTTATCCAGGGGATTCTTTTCATAGGAGAATGAGAACAATGTGTGGTCGCAACTCCCTTTATTAGAACTGCATAATGAAGGCACTTTATCCCCCTGCTTCATACCGAGAAGTTTTAGATCAGTGATCGATGCTGTGGCCCTAAAAATTAAATAAATGGATTTTAAAACTGACAAGTTCTCATTATTTCTCGATTCTCAGCACTCAATAACGGTAAACTGCAACAATATAAAATCATTTGAAAAAAAAAAAAATGTTAAATTACTAAAATTTCTTTATTATTATTATTATGACACTCACAATATTGCATTGGCAGCTGGTCTAGACTTGAATCCAGCCTGTACACCATTAAACTGGAGATCTACAACTTCTGGATGCTCCATATCAGTATCGGAGAGTACGATCTGGAGGCCGTGAAGAAAGAATTGTGTATCAATCATCACGTAAGTATCCGGATAATGTGCGGGGCTTGTATTTTCTTGATAATCAATGGCACGATATAATTTTTCTTTTTCGGATGCCGTCATCTCTTCCTCGAACTTTTTCACTGTCAAATCATTCGTAGTGTCAATCGGTTTTTACTAAACTGACAAATAATTGAAAATTGTGATAATTATAACTCACTAATGGCAGCTGCCGAGTTCAACTTTTGTTCCTCTTCCTGGTGACCTGAACCCCACAAAAATCCGAACCAACCTTTCTTCGCCCGTAAATCTTTTTCCTTCTCTGCCAATCGCTCTACCTTTAAATAGAAATCACGTTTCGAATAAAAATGGCAAAATAAATGCTTTTTCGTATACTGTGTAGAATCAGTTTTTCACAAATTTCAAACGACATTTATAAATCCGATAAGACAACGGTACCTCCATTTGAATTTGTTGTCGAATAATGACCAAATTAAAAATATCCAGCTTCTTTTCACATTCCGTTATTTCCATTTCCACATCTGCTTGAACTTTTTTTGTGGTTAATTTCGTTTGATACAATTTTGCATACTTCCGGCAAGTATCTCGATGATCCTTCATGTGGTTCCAATCCCAGTTTCTTTGGGCCCGACGCACTGATTCCTCCAAGACGCAAGTGAATGCAAAGCGCCACCTTAAAATATTATTCATCTAATAGAATAACAAGATTCGCCCGGTATTGTCATCAATTATTAAAAAAAAAAAAAAAAAAAAATACTGACCATTCTTTATAATGTCCTCGATACGACGTTAAATCCGGTCGGTATTTTCTGTACGGCGCTGCCTTCATCGCCCGATCTAAGCCCTCTCCTAACTGTATTAAAGTTTGGTACTGGCGTTTTGTCAAACCAATCCGTAACCGTTGCACTTCAACGTCCAACCAAACTTTTGGTATCGTGTACTTACTACCGTCAGATTCCGGTTTCATATTCAAGCGTAACTTAGCACTGACATTTATCGGGCCCAGTACTGACGTACAAAATAAACACGTTGTTAATGAAATTTATTACTTAATTTAACATTCGAGTCATGAGAGTATGGATATAATGATTTACTCACGGTACTGATAACCAATAGGTACATAATCAGCCGTCGCAATATCTTCAGCGAATAGGTGTAAAAATTGGGCCAGCGGCTCCAGGCTGAATAGCCGCGGGCTAGGATTAAGGTATACTGCAAATCCATCTAATGTACACAACTAAAATAGATATTCAAATTTTCAATACATTCAATACTTTGGTTTCTACGCTTTTGCATCGCAAATATTATAATAATAATTATAATAACATATTATAATAACCTTTAATTTAATAATTTTTCCAATAAAGTTTTAACAATGCGGACAAAATTATTTAATTTATTTCAAACTTTGTTTATGGCCATTACAGTTCATTACATTGATCTTATCTATATTAAGTATGACATAAATGTCAAGCTTTTCTTACAAGCCTAACGTTTCGACCTTTTGTAGGTCCTCATCGGGGGTATCTGTATGCGTCGAGATACATTGTAGATATTGTAAAATTATTTAATATTTTAATTTTAAATGTTTACAAAGTGAATTATTATAATAAATTAGGTTTTCAGTGCTTTTATTGAGATTTTCATTGTCGTCAACCCAACCATATATGATTTATTGAAAAAACGACCAAGACAGAAAATGCATAAACATCAGGGATTCTTCAAAGTAATTTTTCCGAGTGATATTTTAAGGTCAATATTAATATATTTTAAATAAAAATATAGACACCTTCGTATCCTCAAGAAAAAAATAAAGTGTGTTAATGTACGATACGCGGTCCGCGTGGTTAATCCGACTCTAACAATATAATTAGAAACATTACCACCTTCCGTTATACAAGAGTGCATTATCGGCACTATAGTAAGTGACCTCGCAAAAGGAACCGGTATAATTTGCGTGTTTATAAGCGGCGGTGGCTCAGTGGTTAGACGGTCTGGCATGGGGACACCACTGTATTTATTTATAAATACAAGTGTCTAATAAAGCCAAAACTCAGGTGGTTCAGATTCCATCTTTATAAACTGGAGGTCTCACTGCGAATTAGGACGTCCCATATTGGTTTCACAAAAGTTGACGTTAAAAAAACAAAAAAATAAAAAACTTGCGTATTTCGACCAAAATAAACATTTATAAAGTAATTAGAAAAGTCGTCTTTCCATCATCTTCCATTTTGGAAGTGCACATTTTTAATTTCGAAATGAGCGTTTATTAGGAATGATGAAATTTATAGAACATTATCTTCGTTTGTAATTAATTTTTAGAGCTTATTTAAAACTAATTTTTCTAGGTACGGAATTACGAAAATTTATTAAAACTAATTCGATCGATATTTACGGCATAAAAACAGCAGTGTTTTGTGGTAACATAATCCTAATTTTTGTTATAATTGTCGCCACTTTGTCTATTTTGTACATTTTATTGAACCTGCGTTTTATTATTATATTAAAGAATACTTTTTGGTTTTTTGAATTCTGACAACTACAAGTGTAGTTATACTAGTCGCCGATTGGGTCCTCGCGCGTCAAGGCCTATGGATGTAGTGCTCACAGATATATCTGCATTCAATATTTTGAAACCTATCCTGTATTTTTTATATCTTTTATTATGTATCTCTTAGTGGAAAAAAAATTCGAATTGATCTACTTATTACTTTTCAAATGAATTTGTCCCGCGGCAGTTTCCAGGACATCCCAGGTTACCCGTTGCGAAGCAACGGGGAATCCCCCATACTATCTTCGTGGGGGGGGGGCTGCGCCCCCGGACCCCCCCGCTTAAGACTAGCCTAACCTAACTGTCACAACCTGCCTAAAACTCGGTTTTTTATTCCGCATCGTGTATAAAACCGGTCCTGGAAACTGCCTCGAGACATATATGT